>CM077153.1:296819656-296928562 GCA_039583875.1 Platanthera guangdongensis
TGCATGAATGTTATGAAATGTAAACATTGAGGGGGGTAGGTAATTGTAATATTAAAAGTTGGAGGGGTGCAAACTGTAATTACGCAAATGTCGAGGGGAGGTCCCAGTAAATAACCATATGTGTGTGTGTGGGGGGGGGGGGGGGGGGGGAGGGGGTTGTGTTGCATATGTATGTGTATCATGTATACACGATTATATATATATATATACATATATATTTTATATATGTGTGTGCATGTATATGTATATATGCAAATATCTATCCAGTTTTGAGGAGTGACGCCTCAACTCTAAACAACAATATAGTACTAAGCTATATAAGATAAACAACACTCCTAATGGGCTATAGAAGTGTGCCTTTAGCATTGAGCTTCTGATACAAATACTTTTCTTCTGTAGTATATGTATATATGTGTGCGTATATATATGTTATATGTATATATTTACGTATGTATATATATATATGTATATGTATGTGTATATCTATCTATCTAACTATATATATATAGGGCCATTTATCAGGACCTCCCCCCTACTTTGCTAAATTACTGACAGCACCCCTCTTATTTTTGAAATTACAAAAACTTCCTCTAAAGTTTTCATTTCATTACAAAAACCTCCCCTGAAGTTTTTAATTTCATAACATCCATGCACCAAAACACCCCTCGGGTGTACAGTGTATCACGGGGTATTTTTTCTCATGGATGCAATGAAATGAAAATACCAGGGGAGGTTTTTGTAATGAAATGAAAATTTAAGGGAAGTTTTTTGTAATTTCAAAAATAAGAGGGGCGCTCTCACTAATTATGCTAATTTACAAGGGAGGTTTGGGTAATTATTTCTATATATATATATGTAGGATTAATTTGTTGGACCTCTCTTGGAAGTTTGCATAATTACTGGGATTCCTATATGTTTCAAAATTACAAAAATACAATACTGCAAGATACAAACAGCAAACTTCTATAAAAAAATTAACACTGCAAGTCTAATAATACCTGAGATGGATCGAGCATTAACATCCTCTCGAGTAACTCTAAGGCATGACGATCAAAACTGCATAGCAAAACATCGCATATTTGAAACATAAGTCAGTAAGATGTAAAAAACAGATATCAAGATAAAAAAGAAGCCATGCTTACTGCTTGAAAAGTTCCCTGACCCGTCTCTTCATTGGTCTCGCAGGCTTGAAATTACTATACCAAGGCATTTTTGAAACACCAGGCCAGTTCACCTCATCAGGAGTTCCACAGAGCTCAAAAATCTTGGTCAATTGTTCCGGCTGAAATATGCAAGTAAAATAGCAGTCAGCTTGTTTTTTATTCAGTAAAAACCTTAAGAAGAGACAAAAAAACATATTGTGCTTGACGAGGCTATGCAGCCCGACGCGCAATATAATAAACCACAGAAATTTAAAATTAGTGCAAAATGACCACAATTGATCGCAAAGAACGCAAATGAGACTAGAAAGTAATAATTACATGCGGAAGAAGAAATTAAAGTGCAGAGCAAACAGAAATTGTACGCATCTACTGAAATAATTAGCCAAATAATCAAAATCAGATATCACTTGAAATAATAAAATTTCCAAGCAATGCAAGGATAATTAAAAAATAAAAATAGAGTGAAAGGTCACTGAGTAATCCAGTTGGAGAGAATGGGTCGGGTTGGGCACTGGAAAATAGTCCTCATGGGGTGCTTTTTATTCAGAATAACGTTAAGAGTCTGTTCCTTACCTTTCGATGTGTGTTCTATACGAAACTCAGACTACGCTGCAATTGTGAAAGTGTTGTGGGCCAGCATTTGTTATTCCCACAACAGGGCTCCATTGTGGGTCGCTCTTTCCCGGGCCTAATCCCACCGGTCGAGCCACACAACAGTTCCGCGGGCCCATACACCTCAACCTTTCTCTGCACGTGTTCTCGGCGCGGCAGGTTGTTGAGGCTGGGGTTCGATACTCAGACCTCCTTGATGTAAGCTCTTAACGCTAGCTCACATCACCAACTGATTCATGCTGGTCCACAACATAAAAGTGCGCACCTCAACCCGTCTCAGCGCGTGTTCTCGGCGCTGTGGGATGTTGAGGCCGGGTCTCGAACCCTTTACCTCCTTGATGAGAGGCACTTAACGCGGATCAGTTGGTGATGAGGGTAAGCGTTAAGTGCCTCTCATCAAGGAAGTAAAGGGATCGAGACCCGGCCTCAACATCCGGCAACGCCGAGAACACGCGTTAAGATGGGTTGGGGTGTGCGGGTCGCAGCCCTGTTGTGTGGCACGACCGGCGGGATTAGGCTCGTGAATGAGCGGCCCACAACATAAAGGTGTAGATCAGTTGGTGAAGAGGGCAAGCGTTAAGTGTCTCTCATCAAGGAGGTAAAGGGTTCGAGACCCGGGCTCAACATCCCGCAGCGCCGAGAACACGCGCTGAGATGGGTTGGGGTGTGCGGGCCGCGGCCCTGTTGTGTGGCTCGACTGGCGGGATTAGACCCGGGAATGAGCGGCCCACAACATAAAAGTTATATTAAATATTCTTACCATTTCTTGTTTAAGGCAAATAATCCATTCCTTTCTGCTACTGTTGGATCACGCCTTGCGCCCCAACCTGCTCCAATACTGTCACCTACTGTTGTTGAACCTCTGTGCTCAGCCCACTGAAATCCGATGTCTAGTGTCGGTCCCGGAAGATTCCGCTGCTCAAACTCCTTGAAGTTGTTGAACCTCTGAGAACAGCCCGTTAAAATCTGAGGCTCCTCACACCTTGTATTAGCTCTTTGATGTAATTTTATTTAATAAAAAGGTAAATTCAAAGTATTTGGGTGGGATATACATTACAATAGCAGATTAATTATTAACCAGTTGTCTCAAAAAGCAGTTCTTTGGCTAATTATTTTATTAATTAAAGTTATAAAATGGGTTAGCAGTTTAATCAGGATACAGAAAAGCAGAAATAAAATTAGTAACTATCATTTTGATTTTATGTTCTTAATTAAGAAAAACGATGTATTACTTTTGATGGTATTATTATTTGCATCGGTTTGATGGTATTATTATTTGCATCGGTTTGATGGTATTATTATTTGCATCGGTTTGATGGTATTATTATTTGCATCGGATTGATGGTATTATTATTTGCATCGGATTGATGGAATTATTATTTGCATCGGATTGATGGAATTATTATTTGCATCCGATCCTATGTTAGCTTGACTCTTAACACTTTTCGTTGCTAGACGGAAAAGAGGGGCTGATTACATTTAAAAGGGAATAGGCTGGCCGGCTCAAGGAAGAAAGACACGAGAGCGGAAAATCCTAAGGTACGCTCTTCTCTCGATCTCCCTCTCTACACGGTATCAGAGCCGGTGGATTCCCCGTCTTGGTCGACCCGAAGGCTCGGCTTGTGCCCGTCGTTCGTCTTTGTCCCGTTCTCACCCGGTTTTGACTTCCGCTGCCGTCCGCTGTGCGTCTCTTCAACGTCCCATGCCTGCCTTCTGCTGCCTTTCGCTGTTGTTGGGCGTCCTATTTCCCGTCAGAAACTGTCGTGGGGAGAACGACTGAAGCTGACGGTGCTCCCTTGGTTCCTGCGATTGTTGTTGAAGGGGTCTGCTCCAATTTTGGAGGGGTTGAAGCCGTCGAGGCTTCTCTTTGGTTTTTTGCGGCTTTCTGTTGAAGTCGGTGTTCTGCCTAGTGTTGTTGCTTCTGTTGAAGGTGGTGGTTGTTCGTGTCTCCTTCCCAGGAGGGTTTGTTGGTGCTCTCTCTTCTTCCAAAGATCTTGCAATTTTAGCTCGGCCTCAGATCTGTAATTCGGGATTTCTTCTAAAGCTCTGCTCTCTCTTCTTCTTGGTGGCTGTTCGCATGGAAGACAAGTTGAAGGATGTTAATGCCTCTAAAGGGGTACTTGATCAACCTAACCACTATAGTGGAGTCAGTCCTAACATGGACTTCAATCAGGGGGTGACTCACATCAAGCTGAATGGAAGAAATTATCACTTGTGGGCTCAATCTATGCGAATATTCATTAGGAGCCGTCAAAGACTTGAGTTTATCACCGGATCCAAGCCGGCCCCTAGCAAGACTGATCCTTTATATGAGGAATGGGAACGTGAAAATCTTTCAGTGATTAATTGGCTTGTCAATTCTATGAAACTCAAGATTGTAAGTCACTTTCTTTTCTGTCAAACTGCTAAAGAAATGTGGGAGTTAATCGAACGGAATTACTAAAAAGGACTTGACTAGAATATATCAACTCCAGACTGAGCAGATCCACATGACAGGGATGAGTGATTTCGAGAAATATTATAGCAAACTGACTCATAAGTGGACGGAAAATGATCAATATTCTACTATCCAGACTATAGAAGACTACAAGACGGAACTTATGCAACGTAGGGTGTTTGAAATATTGTTTGATCTCCCTCCTGAACTTGAATTTCAGAGAGTTCAAATGTTGGGAAGAGATTTTGTGTCTGATCTGGATACTGTGGTCCACTATATTCGAGGGGAGGCAAGCCATAATAAACTCCCTTTGTTCCAATGTTCATGTCGGACATGAGAAATCTGCAATTGTTGCTGAGCAAAAGAAGTAGCATTTAAGAAATATGAGACAAGAAGATAAGAGTAAAATAAAGTGCCCTCACTGTGGGAAGAAAGGACATGAGAAAGATAAATGTTGGGATCTTCATCCTCACCTAGTTCCTTCAGGTTGGATTCGTAGTTCTGATGGGAAATATATGAGATCTCAAACAACTATGTATGACAATCTAGAGAACACAGGGTATCTTCTGGTGGAAAACAAGAGTTTGACTAGATAACTCAAGGCTCTGAAAGCCAATGTCGTTGGAAGACCTTTTGCTGGTGTCTTGGCGGGTACGACTGCTCATGTTCATACTACTTATGTGTCTTCTAAAGGACCGTCGACCCATTGGATCATTGACTCAGAGGCATTTGACCACATGACTGGGTCTTCTGTGGGTGTTTCTTCTATGTCCCCTGCATCTGGTAGTGTGAAACTCACAGATGGATCATCGACTTCAATGACTGGTAAAGGGGTTATTCATCTTTCTCTCTTTGTTTCTCTCAAATCTGTGGTTATTGTTCCATATTTCCCCACAAATCTATTATCTGTAAGCAGTTTGACTAAACAGCTCAAGTGTTCTATCACATTTTTCTCTTCTCATTATGTTTTTCAAGATCTGGCGAGTGAGACGACGATTGGTGGTGGACATGAGTCAGGTGGTGTGTATGTCATGGGCAGCTGTCAAGCTCTTGGTGTTTAGAAGTCTACCAATTCTGATCGGTTGATGTTGTGACATAAGAGATTTGGACATGCTAGTTTGAAGACCTAAAAGCTATCTTCCCGCATTTCCTTAATGTTAAAAAAACAGATTTTGATTGTCAGGCATGTGAATTGGCTAAGCACTGTAAAACCAACTATGCTCCTAATTTGAGTCAAAGTGTGAAATGTTTTGATTTGATACATCCTGATGTCTGGACATCTCTTATTTGCTCTATGAATGGTTTTCAGCATTTTGTTTCTTTTATCGATGATCACTCACACTTTACTTAGATGTACCTCATGAAAAAGAAGAATGAGGTTTCAAAAATATTTCAGTTGTTTTATCATCATATGCAGACTCAATTTGGAACTAGAATTAAAGTTCTTATGAGTGATAACGAAGGTGAATACACGTGCAGTGATCTTCAGATTTCCTGGGAAATCATGACATTATTTTTCAAACTTCCTGTCCGGGGACTCCTCAGCAGAATGGGATAGCCGAAAGAAAGAATCACCAAATCTTGAATACCACTTGTTGCCCGGAGCAAGAGATGCACGTTCCTAAAGGACTAAGGATGAAGGTGTCCTCATCTCCGTTTATCTTATTAATCGAATGGTCACTGATACATTGGAGGGAAATCACCCCCTAAAGCTCCTTTGTCCAAATATGCCTCTATTCAATCTTCCTCCTGAGATATTCGGATGTGTTGCGTTTGTTCATATTGTGGGGCCGCATAAAATTAATTTAGGCCCGCAAGTGACAAAGTGTCTTTGTGGGATATGCTGTCAACCAAAAGAGGTATAAGTGTTATTCTCCTACTCTCCGGAGAAGGTTTATATCCAAAGATGTTACCTTTTTTGAAAACACTCCCTACTTCTCCGATGAAGGGAAAATTGTCACATTTCAGGAGGAAAGCAAAGATGAAAGTAGCGCATTGTCACCCCTTCCTGTCCTGGTTGATGTGCTGGCTCCGAGAAGTGTGGATATTCCTGTTAGAAAGGAAGCTCCAACCAATGATCTTCGTGTGTACAAAAGAAGGAAGGATCTTCAAGTCTACCAGAGAAGGCAAAACAAAAATAATGGACAAAATGTCACACTCATGCTCCACCACCCACCACCACTTTGCCAGATCCAAGTAACACCACCACCCAGGAGACCGCTTTAGCTCTTCAAATTCATAGTGGTCGTACTAGATATCTTATTGATAAGTATATTGGGTATCACTCTATCTCTCACTCGTTACAAGCATATCTTGTCTCTGTTTCCTCTATTTCTATTCCTAACGGTTTTTTTTGAAGCTAGCTTGAATCCACACTGGATAAAAATTATGAAGGAGGAGATGGATGCGCTCCAACGTCAAAAGACTTGGGAGATTGTCCCAATCCCACATGGGCGTCACCCAGTCAGATGCAAATGAATATATACTACTAAATTTCTTCAAGATGGAACTCTTGATAGATATAAAGCGAGATTAGTTGCAAAGGGCTTCACTCAGGTTGACGAGATTGACTTTCAAGAGACATTTGCTTCGGTCGTTAAACTGAACTCAGTCAGAATTTTATTGTCTATTGCTGCTCATAATTCTTGGACTTTTCACCAGCTTGATGTAAAAAATGTCTTCCTCCATGGTGAATTGGAGGAAGAAATATATATGACTCCTCCTGGTATGAATGTTCATAAAGGGCATGAGTGTCGCCTTAAGCAAGCCTTGTATGGTCTCAAACAGTCACCCCGTGCCTAGTTTGCCAAGCTAAACAACAAACTTGTTCATCTAAATTTCACATGTAATTCAGATCACTCAATCTTTGTCTACAAAAAGGAGGAATGTACCACTATTCTCATAGTTTATGTGGATGATATCATTATTACTGGAACTGATGACCACCACATTACTTTGGTTAAAGAGGAATTGGCTTCTGCCTTTGAAATCAAGGATTTGGGTCTTCTTCGATACTTTCTTGGAATTGAGATTGTTCGATCTGCAGGACAAATTATGATCTCTCAGCGTAAATGTCTTGGAACTTCTCAGTCACGTTGGATATTTGTGAGTCAAACTTGTGGATAATCCTGTTGACCTTAATTATGACATTCACAAGGAGACTTCTCCTGAGCTTGAGGAAGTCAGAATTTCAACGTATCGTGGGAAAGTTGATTTATCTGACAATTACCAGACCTGATATCTCCTTCGATGTTGGCTTAGTTAGTCAATTCATGCACAACCCTAAAGTTCATCACTATCAAATTATTCTGCGAATTCTCAAATATTTAAAAAGGATCCCGAAAAAGGCATTATCTATCAAGATCATGGCCACCTTAAGGTCCACGGGTACTGTGATGCTAATTGGATGAGTTCTTTCCTTGACAGAAGATCTACGAGTGGATATACTATCTTTGTTGGTGGCAACCTAACTTCCTGGAGAAGTAAAAAACAAAATGTAGTTGTGCGTTCCTCTACTGAAGCAGAGTATCGTGTCATTGTTGTTATTACCTGTGAACTCATTTGTGTTAAATCTATCTTGGGGGAATGGGCTTCCTTGTTCTTGAGGCAATGCAACTTTACTATAATAATCAAGCAACTATTCATATATCAAATAATCTTGTCTTTCATGAGAGAACAAAACACATTGAAATCGATTGTCACTTTGTGCGGGACAAAATTCAGGATCAGACTGCTACCATGGTGTTTGTGTCATCTGAAGATCAACTCGCTGACATGCTCACCAAAGCTGTATCTAGGAAATCTCTTCATTCTTGCTCCCTCAAGCTTAGGATGTTGGATGCTTATGTTAGCTTGAGAGGGGATGTTAAGAATCAAGCTAACATAGGCTCACCTGGTGGTGACCATAACCAAAAGAGGGGCTGATTACATTTAGAGGGAATAGGCTGGCCGGATCAAGGAAGGAAGAGATGAGAGCGGAAAATCCTAAGGTACGCTCTTCTCTCGATCTCCCTCTCTACAAAAAGTTGACTCCATAATGAAGCACGTAATGATACGGGAAACGTGATTTTTTTAAAAATAGGATATGGGAAACATTTTTTGTTTTTATAATTATTTTAATAAAAGTATTAATTAATATAAAAATAAGACAACTAATAAACAATTTAGGAATGCAAGTTATTAGGAGCTCAAAGGAATAATACAATATTAAAAAAATCTCAGACTCAAAATAATCTTAATTCATGCAGAAATTTAAGTAGAGAAAAAACTAGTCAAGTTTAAGCCTTAAAAATATCAAACCAAGAAACTGTGAATGGAAGATCTAAGAAAAACATAAGAACTTTTCAAGCAAAAAACATCAAGTCAGCATCAATACATCACCCAAACTATAATAGGAAAACAAAAAATAGAAGGTTGTAATCATCAATACATCAGTTGATATTAAGTCCAATCAGTAACAAGAAAAACATCCCAAACAATAATAAGAAAATAGTAACAAATGTGGCAGGAATCACTCAACCAGCAGTAGATAGTATGCAACAAAAGAAAACGAAGAAATAAAATGCGGACGAGAATTCAGTCAACACGCCAAAGAGGAGGGTTGCAACGGGATGCGGGAGATGCAAAAGGCTTTTGACGCAGAGAGAGGAAAACTTCAAGATGGTCATGATGCGGGAGATGTCGGAAGCTTTCGACTCAAATATGTCGGAGAGCTTCGACGCAGAGATGTTGGAGAACTTTAACGCAAAGAGCTTCAGCGGCGTGACGCGGGAGACCTTTTGGACGCTAGAAAGTTCTTTTCGTAAACCTAAATGCCAAGTGAAATGAATACGTCGCGTGAAATAAAATGAATAAGTCACGGGAGGGATCCGTACGGGAATTGCACGGGAATCGCGTACCCCGTTTGCGGTAAACGCGATTTCAAAATTAATATCTTTATTTATTTAAAAATTATGTTTCCGTGTGTTTCAGATACGCGTTTCCGTGCGTTTCTCGCATCCGATACGCGTTTGAGTCGATACGTGGAGCATTTTTAAGTATCTGTGCTTCGTAGACTAGGTTTGCAACAAATGAAAATTATAAATGATATAACATGATAATCGCAAGCAACCAAACTTTCAAGTAAAGGAATAAATAATGTCATACACTTGCAAGAGAACTAAAAAATACGTACACAAACCTAACAATTCGCGGGATAATATTCGCACAAATACTAAAAACAATATTTTAAAAAAAACAGTGAATTGACAAACAATTCAACAAGAAAAATTACAATCAATCAAGAGATTCGTTGAAATATTAGAGAGGAAATAAAAGGTGTAATTTATTTATCCCTCAAAGGGGTATTTAAAGGGCTTACAAGGACTCATAAATTAGAATAGGCAATGTGAGACTAAACCCATAAACACATTCCTAGAGGACTCTAATAAACTAATACATAGACCGGAATATAAAATGTGATAACATCAATAACTTCAATACTCCCCCTCAAGCTGAAAGGAAATCTCCAACTTGAAAATATCATAAAAAGAAAGGTAATGGTGGTAGCATAAGTGGGACAAAATATCAAATAAGTCACCGGGGAAATATAGTACGCTAGAGATAATCAGCACAAAGGGCGGTCCCATACCACACGATCCCCACCGGAATACAGATGGTCACCGGGGACACAAACCCACACAACATAACCTGTTGGACACAAGTTAACAGACGGGCCACCCTGGACACAAACTCACACGACACAACCCGCAAGAAAACATGTCAACCACCAAAAACCATACCACCTACCCATCAACGAAGAAAATTAGGGAGACCCAAATGACACAAGACGGCCTAGAAGGTCGTGTGGGACTAAGGTGAGAATCGAAAATACCATCTGAGTCGTCTTTGTCCCAAACACTCTCCCTCACGTGGGACACGTGCATATAAGCAGACACAACACCTAAAATAAACATTAGAAAGACAGACACTTAAGGACACATAAAAACGACGAAAAACATCACAAGACTTCTGCATCAACGAGAGATTACCAGTCAAGAAGGGGGTGCAACGACGAGAATCGCTTGAAACAAGAAGGTCAGCGTCTAGAACTTTGTCGATGACTAGTGGCGAGTGGAAGAACGACGGTTGACGGAGGAAGCTGTAGGATAGAATGGCAGGAGTAGCAGTGAGATCTACATCGTCAACGGGATCAACAAAGGAAGCCATTGTCAGCACCAGGATCGACACAAGAGAGCGCCGACAAGAACTATGATGTATGGAACATGTGTTGGAGAAGAAGACTATCTGTCAATGGAAGCAACAGTCGGGATAGTCGACAACAAAAGTTGGCAAAGAGATTGACAGAGGGAAAAATTTGATGGGAACGTCGAGGCCAGGAGAGGGTTATGCTCGACGGGAACCAGGGATTGAGAAGACATGCAGGTTCTGCAGACGGGATCGACGGGAGAAGAATCCTCTGTGATGTGATCTACGACAAGAAGCGTGATAGAAATTGGCGGTTTGACCTCAAGTCAGGCGGTTAGCAATTCTGCCGGTCTGGCGGTTTGTACAGGCGGCCTGGTTGTCTGGCGGGTTGGTGCAGCGGTCTGACAGTGATCCTCTGCTGGCGGTCTGGTGGTTAACCGCAACTGCGGTTTGGTGGCAATCCGCTCTTGCGGTCTGGAGGCTTACCGCGGCAGCGATCTGATGATAAGCCGCAACTGCGGCTTGGTGGCAACCCGTAGTTGTAGTCTGGAGGTTTGTCAAAGCAGCGGTCTGATGATTAGCCGCAACTGCGGCCTGGTGGCAACCCGCAGTTGCGGTCTGGCGGCTTGCCTAGCGGTCTTCCCTGGCGGACTGGCGGTTTCCCTTGGTGTTGTTGGGAATTTTGTTATTCTTTTGTATAGTGTGTGGTTTGACATTGTCAAACCGCATAAGCCGCGCGGATTGTATTTAGTCCCACATCGTTTATTGTAATTCTCTCATCTCCACCAGTTTCTATAAATAAGGGGGCATACTTATGTAATAATTATCTTTTTGGAGCAATAAATTTACTTTTATTTACCTTTTTTTGTTGTCTTCTCGCTCTTTTCTCACATGGTATCAGAGGACACCGATCCGTTGTTCCAAAGAGATTGTGGCTTGTTTTTCTAATCGCGTGGTTTGCTTCTCGCGCGGCTTCTTCCAGCTTGATTTCCTTCCCTCCCTTCCCGCCTTTGCTTCTCGCCTTTTGATGTGCTTGCGACTTGCATTCTTCCGGGATTTTTTGTTCGCCCGGCCTTCTTTGCTAATCGCGCTTCTTTGTGTCTTGTTGTGTTCGCGCGGTTACTTTTCTCATTTGCGAGTTCAGCCTTTTGGTCGTGGCTTCTTCCTTGCCGCTGGTGTGTTGTCACCTTAACCCGACGGACTCTGCTCTTTTCTTCTTCTTTGCGCGGCTTCTTGGCTGTTCTCGTTTTTTTTCTACTCTCATTTCTTGCGCGGGTTGTTCATGCGGCTTGTTTCTTCTTGCGCGGGTTCTTTTCTTTACTCGCGCGGTTTCTCCTCCTTTGCGCTTGTTTTGTTCGTGCGGCTTCTCTGTTATTTCACATTTTGGTCGCGGTCTTTTTTCTTGCCGCTGGAGTTCTGTCACCCTGACTGTGCGGCTTCTGCTATTTTCTTCTCGTTGCGCCTTATCTTGTTCGCTGCGCAGTTGCTCGTTTCCGGCTTCTTGACAAACCGTGCGGTTTGCTTTTTTTTTCTCTGTCGGTTTCTTATGTTTGGTCGCTTTCTCTCTGTGACCAGTTTGCCGCCTTGTTGTTGTGCGGCTTGTTTCTAACTGGGCGGTTAGCTCTCCTTATTTCCGATTTTTTTCCCGTGGAGATGGTTTCTCTTCTCTCCTCTACAGCTTGTGCTCTTGCCTCCTATGACAAATGCCTTATTGACTCTGGTGTCACTTGTCACATGACCGGTAACTCTCGTCTGTTTTCTTCTTTGACTGCCCAGGACAGACTACCTTCTGTTGTTATTGCAGATGGGTCTTCTGCTCCTGTTCATGGTAGTGGAACTGTGCATCTTTCCTCGTCTTTGCTGCTCCAGGATACTCTTTATGTCCCAACTTTTTCGTGCAATTTACTTTTTGTTCATGCTCTCTGTACTCATTTGAATTGCACGGTTACTTTTACTGCCAACACTTGTTCTTTCTCTGATTCTGTCTTCAAAGCTACAATTGCTACTGGGACTGCAAGTGGTGGCCTCTTTTTTCTAGATCAAGACGTTTTTTCTTCTTCTTCTTCTATTCAACAATGGCATTGTCGTCTTGGTCATCCTCCTCGCCTCATTCATCAACTTTTTCCAGACCTTCCTTCAGAAGATTTTACTTTGCACTGTGAAGCATGTGAGTTGGATAAACATCATCGCCCTTCTTTCCCAGCTCAAACTGGACGTTGTTCTTCGCGTCCATTTGAACTAGTTCACTCTCACATCTGGGGTCCTTCTCTTGTTGCTACTGTTGGAAGAGAAAGTTTATACTTTGTCACATTTATTGATGATTTCTCCATATGCACTTGGCTGTATCTCTTGAATGATCGTTCTGAACTATTCTATGTATTCACTGCATTTTATAATGAGATCTTCACACAGTTTTGTGTGCTCATTCAGGTTATTCGTACTGATAATGTCAAGGAATATATCAGCCATCAGTTCACCGATTTTTGTGTGCACTATGGCTTGATTCATCAAACTACTTGTCCCTATACCTCTCAACAGAATGTCGTTGCTGAACGCAAAAATCGTCATCTCTTGGATGTTGCTCGCAGCCTTTGCATACAAATGGAGGTTCCTCGGTCTTATTGGGGTTATTCTGTTCTTCTCTCTTGCTTTCTCATCAACTTTATTCCCTCCTCTGTTCTTCAAGCCAAGACTCCATTTTTTATTTTATATCCTGGGGCTGAGACGTTTCCTTTATCTCTGAAAATTTTTAGATGTACGGCGTTTGTTCACGTACTTTCTCCTGGTCGAGACAAACTTTCTCCTCGTTCTGTTAAGTGTATCTTTCTTGGTTATTGTCTAACGCAGAAGGGTTATCGTTGTTTTGATCCTCTTCTGCACAAACAATATGTTTCAGCTGATGTTACTTTTTTTGAAGATACATCATATTTCTCCCTTACTTCTTCTCCCGTGCCTGCTGATTATTCTTCTCCTCTTCTGCCGGTTCTTTCCACGTCTACTCCTGTTGCTTCGTCTCTTTCTCCGGAGCTTGATGTGTTGCCCTTGGAGCCCTCTGTGCCTGTTCCAGAGGCTCTTATTTCTTCTGACAGTACATTGCCTCCTCTAGCTAGTAGTGATCTTGATCTTCCAATTGCCCTGTGGAAGGGCGTTCGACAATGTACTCAGCATCCAATTGATGTTGTTATCTCATATGCTCAGCTTTCCCCGAATGCCAAGCGTTTTGCTCTTGCTATTTCTTCTACTGTCATTCCGAAAACATATCAAGAAGCTCTTGTTATTCCTTAGTGGAAAGCCGCTATGAATGAATAAATGAACACGTTAACTGAGAGAGGGACTTGAACTCTTGTCCCCCCACCTCTGGGCGTTGATGTAGTTGGTTGTCGGTGGGTCTTTGTGGTTAAGTATCTTCCAGATGGCTCTGTTGATCGCTATAAGACAAGACTTGTTGCAAAAGGATTTACTCAGACATATGGGGTGGATTTCTTTGATATTTTTTCTCCTGTTGCTTGCATCAGCACTATCCGTGTTCTCTTCTCTGTGGCTGTTAATAGAGACTGGGAGATGTCTAAGTTAGATGTGAAGAATGTCTTCCTTTATGGTGAGTTGCAAGAGTAGGTCTATATGGAGCAACCTCCTGGGTATGTTGCTCAGGAGGAGTCTCAGGTGTGCAAGCTTCAGAAGGCGAGTTATGGTTTGAAGCAGAGTCCACGAGCCTGGTTTGAAAAGTTTAGTGAAATTGTTTCTCTTATTGGGTTCAGTCGAATCTTTGCTGATCATTCTCTGTTTATACGCAAGATTACTAAAGACCTTGTGGTTCTTGCTGTCTACGTTGATGATATTCTTTTGACCGATGATGATAAAGAGGGCGTTGATCTAGCCAAACGACATCTTCGACAACATTTTGTTACTAAGGATATGAGAACTCCGAAGTATTTTCTGGGAATTGAGATTTCACGAAAGAGGAACTCAGTGGTTCTTTCAAAGCAAAAGTATGCGCTAGATCTATTAAAGGAGACGAATCTTCTTGGCACGAAACCTGCTCGTTGCCCAATGGAGGTTGGTGATGATAAAGGATGGACTGATGATTCTCTTCTTCTTTCAGATTTCACTGTATACAGACGACTTGTAGAGGAACTTATATATCTGACTGTTACTAGACCAGATATCTGTTATGCAGTTGGGAAGGTCAGTCAGTTTATGCAGAATCCTAAAGAGTGTCATCTTTGGTCTGCCATGAAGATTCAGGAGTATGTGAAAGGGTCTCAAGGAATGAGATTGTTGTTTCAGAAGCATGGTCACCTGAAGATTAAAACATATTCTGAAGTCAACTATGCTGATAACAAGGAGGATAGAAAGTCTACATCAGGTTTTTGCACCTTTGTAGGAGGAAACCTTGTTAGTTGGAAAAGCAAGAAGCAGGCAGTGGTTTCAAGATCAAGTGCTGAAGCAGAGTATAAGAGCATGATCTCAACTACCTGCGAGTTGAAGTGGCTACGGGAACTTATGCTTGACTTGGGAGAAGTCTACGACCATCCTCTTCCTATGTTCTGTGATAACAAAGCCGTCATTTACATAACAAAAAATTCTGTCTTTCATGAGAGGACAAAGCACATTGAGGTGGATTGTTATTTCATTAGAAAAGAGATGTTAAAGAATCAGATATGTACTCCCTTCGTCACTTCTGATAAAGAACTGACAGACTTCTTCACAAAACCAGTTTCCGCTTTAGATTTTTGTAGCAAGCTGGACATGGTTAAGATATACGCTCCAGCTTGAGGGGGAGTGTTAGAAATTGGCGGTTTGACCTCAAGTCGGGTGGTTAGCAGTCCAGGCGGCCTGGGTGTCTGGCGGGTTGGTGCAGCGGTCTGGTAGTGATCCTCTGCAGGCGGTCTGGTGGTTAACCGCAACTGCGGTTTGGTGGCAATCCGCTCTTGCGGTCTGGAGGCTTACCGCGGCAGCGATCTGATGATAAGCCGCAACTGCGGCTTGGTGGCAACCCGCAGTTGCGGTCTGGAGGTTTGTCGCAGCAGCGGTCTGATGATTAGTCGCAACTGCGGCCTGGTGCAACCCGCAGTTGCTGTCTGGCAGCTTGCCCAGCGGTCTTCCCTGGCGGACGAGTGGTTTCTCTTGGTGTTGTTGGGAGTTTTGTTATTCTTTTGTATAGTGTGCGGTTTGACATTGTCAAACCGCATAAGCCGCGCGGATTGTATTTAGTCTCATATCGTTTGTTGTAATTCTCTCATCTCCCCCAGTTACTATAAATAATTGGGCATATCTATGTAATAATTATCTTTTTGGAGCAATAAAGTGTCTTTTTTTACTTTTTTCTGTTGTCTTCTCGCTCTTTTCTCACAAAGCGCAACCAGGCTTGTCAACGAGCTCAAAGAGAAAAATTGCAGACGGGATGCGAGTGGCTCTCTCTAGAAGGAGACGAGAGCAGGAGAGCAGAATGCAACCCTAACATACGGGACCGAGAAATTCAGGGAGGAAATAATTTCACCTCTGATACAATATTAGACAAGAAATAAAAGGTGCAATTTATTTATCCCTCAAAGGGGGTATTTAAAGGACTTATAAGGACTCGTAAACTAGAATATGCAATGTCGGACTAAACTCGCAGACATATTCGTAGAGACCTTCAATACATAGACTGAAATATAAAATGGGATAACATCAACAACTTAACAAAGACTCACAATAATGAATGGCCCTAGAGATCTGAATATGGATGCTCTAATATGGCCCACAAGTTACCCCCAAAACCCCTTTATCCAGTTTCAACACGTGATCAAAATGCCAACTTCCAGTGCAAATTGTTTACTGCTCATGATGGCTCCAAAATACTCCATGAATCATCGATCTTGAAAATAGATGATATGATCCCCATAACAAATTAGCAAAGGAAGTGTTTGAATGTGGCTAAATCTCCTATTTAAGAAACTTGAATAGAAAGATGGGGTAGATGGTTAATTTATAAATACTAGAATTAGTATTTTGATTGTTGTCTTTCCTTGGAAGCATGTAATGCCATCATTTACTTTCATTCAGAAGATAAATGAATGTCGCCGAAAGGGGACCATTTCCAAAGCCTAGTAAAAGAGTAAAGTATGAAGTACAAGATTGGTAAAGACCTATAGAAAATAAACTCATATACATTACTCAGGTAATAAATTCCCCTCGATGGTTAGGATAACATATCAATTTGTTATGGTCCCACACGACCCGCTATCCAGTTTAAATATTTATATTATTGTCTTTTAGGTTTCAATGCATGTTTCAACTTATGCTTGCGTCTTTTAATTATCACGTGAGAGCCAATTTATTATTATAAGTTTTTTAGTATTTTATGATATAAGTCCAAATGTTTGGACTTATTACGTTTTATGTCACTATGTAATGTTATATAAAAACCCTTGGGATGATGAATGAGATTATGCAAGAATTAAACCAAGTATCATTCTCTCTCTAGTTTCTCTTCCTCTTCATCCCTATTCTGGGGTTAGGGTTGAGCAAGGCTCGCCCTTCTTTCTTCTCCATTCTTCATGGGTTGAGCTCAACTCCCTTGTATCTCCATCTCCGCCACCACCACTGGCAACATCACAACAGGAGAGGAGGTTTCTTCTCTCCCCCGAGCAAGAACAACCCCGAGAGGATCTCTTCATCCAGGCTCCCACTAGCTGGATGAGTCGAATGTGCCCCGAGGAGAGCAAGTACCAACATTCGAGAGGATCTCCTCACCCAGGCTCTCACTAGCTGGATGGGTCGAATGTGCCTCGAGGAGAGTTAAGTACCAACCCCGAGAGGATCTCCTCACCCAGGCTCCCACTAGCTGGATGCGTCGAATGTGCCTCAGGGAGAGAAGGTACCAACCTCGAGAGGATCTCCTCATTCAGGCTCCCACTAGCTGGATGGGTCGAATGTGCCTCGGGTAGAGAAGGAACCAACCCCGAGAGGATCTCCTCACACAGGATCTCACTATCTGGATGGGTCGAATGCGCTTCGGGGAGAGCAAGTTCCAACCCCAAGAGGATCTCGTCACCCAGGCTCCCATTAGCTGGCATGACAGGTTGACCTCTCAGAGAGGCCAGGTATTTTAGGCTCCAAGAGTGTTACGCTCAGCGAATACGTTGGGTTGAATGTTTTTTTCCGAGTGTGGAACTCGCTCGAAAAGAGCAGAGATTATATACAACCACGCATTCGTGGAGCGGGGCCCACATGCAAGGCGTAAGACTTGCTATACATTTTTAAGCTTTTGAGGGGTTTTGCACTCCTGGGGGCCAATTTATTGTTGATCTGCTTGATATACTAGTAGGGGGAGGAAAACTTTGTCTAGCTTGCTAGTGCTTGGTGTACTCCTTCAGGGGGCGAGTGCGGTGGGAGGCCGGCACTCGCCCCGGTCCCTTCTCCAGGGGGCGAGTACGGCGGGAGGCCGACACTCGCCCCAACCAGTTTCAGGGGGAGGGTGTGGCAGGGAGGCCAGCACCCGCCCCGACAACCTCTCTAGGGGCGAGTGCGGCGGGAGGTCCGCACTCGCCCCGGCCTTGTTCTAGGGGGCGGAGCCGCGGGAGGCCGGCACCCGCCCCGGCCCTTCTTTAAGGGGCGAGTGCGGCGGGAGGCCGGAACTCGCCACGGCCTTGTTCTAGGGGGCGGGTGCGGCGGGAGGCCGGCACCCGCCCCAGCCCCTCTTCAGGGGGCGAGTGCGTCGGGAGGCCGGCACTCGCCCCGGTCTTGTTCTAGGGGGCGGGAGGCCGGCACCCGCCCCGGCCCCTTTTTAGGGGGCGGGTGCGGCGCGAGGCCGGCACCCGCCCCGACCTTGTTCTAGGGGGAGGGTGCGGCGGAGGGCCGACACCCGCTCCGGCCTGTTTTAGGGGGCGGGTGCGGCGCGAGACCGACACCCGCCCCGGCCTTAGGGCTCGCCCGGCTTGAGCGGCTCGCCCGGCTTGAGCGGCTTGAGCGGCTCGCGGCTTGAGCGGCTCGCCCGGCTTGAGCGGTCTCGCCCGGCTTGAGGGTCTGCTATTTTGCCCTTGGTGGACTGCGAATAGCTGTTCAGAACAGCAAAATGTGGATGTTAGCAGACCACCCCCGGGATATTTCAGTAATTTCATAGCAGCGGGATTGCACTATTGGCAGACCATCCCCAAAAATCTATAAATAGACCCTTGGGGTGCCTTGGAGAGGGATCAGTTTTTCATCACTGCTCATCCTCTTCCTTCATCCTTCAAGGCACCTAGCTCGGCATTGGCTATGGAGGGGGAGATCTCAAAGGTCTTCCGGGTGTGAGGTGAGACCTTCACGCAAGAGCCAAGGGTCATTCTTCAAATTCAAGTCTCTCACCAAGGGACGGCTCGGGAGAAGTAGGTGTGAGCTGCACCCTACGTCTGAACTCTAGGTGGAGTCGAATCTCGGTTCCAACAGATATAACTATCTGAGGTGATGTTTTATTTAAAACACTTTTTCTTTTATATTAAGAACAGAATAATAAAATCCGGCATAAGGAAATGCAAAGGTTTTGAATCCTATGATGTAGAGGAATCTAAGGATGGATTCACCATTAGGGGTGAGCCTACGGAAGTCCTTAAGTGGGTGGTGTCCAAAAAGATACATAACCAGAGCATTTCCTATTTTATGCAATTAAAATGAAAGGGATTAAGGGTTAGCATTAGGATATACTCTCAAAATTATGCTTTATTGTACTGGATGCATATTGTTATTATTGTCATTGTTTGCATGTACAACGTTACATGAAATACTTATCTCGCATAGTCATAATTTTTATGACTAACTCATTGTGGACCTATTTTTTCTAGGCAACAGGAGCGTCTCCCAGTGCCCTTAAGAGGATTCCTCAAGAAGAGTTAGCGAAGGTATGGCTAAAGATCTTAGTAGACATTGGAGAAGTTCAGCAAAAGCATATGAACTCGTGTAGAGATCCATACTGTGACTTATGTATAGAATATAAGTAGTGCTGATGTTAGTTTTCTTTTTATCGACTAATGTAACACTGAAAAATAAAAGAATAAAATGATGGTGTTTCTATTCTTTATACTATGGTAAAATGTTGTGACCTTTTTATTCAAAACTTGCTGTTCGATCCTTGAATCATTTGAAGAACCTGGAAGTTCGGTCTCTACAGATCTCATTCCAGTGCACGTGACCACAAGGGTAAAGCCGCGTCGAGCCTGCTGCGGTCCTAGGCTTGGAGGGGAATGGTTATGGTGTGGGCGGTCAGTAGGCTGATGGAGTCCTGTCCGAGGCTGGAAGACGTCGCCGAACGCGGTGAGAATGGGTGAAAATTAAAAATTGAAACTGCAAAAAACCGCAACAGCGCGCCATACCGATTACGAACAACACCGAACGGTTTGGTTGTACGGTTTTGGTTATTGGAAAACCACAAGGTTTGCGATGTGGTTAAAATTTTGTCTTACAAAACCGAATAAACCGCGTCGTCCACAATGATTATAAATATAATATAATTTTGTTAGAAAAGCCCATGTAAAAAGGCCTATTATTGGGCCCATGTTTTTTTATTTTTTTTCCTCCTCTCATTAGTCCCACATCTTGTATAGGACTTTCCATCTCCTTTTCTCTCCTATATATTTGTATTCTCTCCTTGTATTTTGATAAACAAGAAGTATATACAAGATTTTGAGCTCTTTCTACATGGTATCAGAGTCAGGTCTTATTTCCTCCTGCGGATTCCTTTCTTCTGTCCGCCTCTCCTGATCAACCCGCGGTTTTCTCCCTATCCGCTCTAGTCCGCGACCTGCTTCCCTGTCCGCGACCCGCTTCTCTGTCCGCCACTCTGTCCGCGACCTCCTCCCTAGGCCGCTAGGCTTCTGCGGTCTGCTTTCTCTGATTCCACTTCCACTTCTCTCTGTGGTTCCACCCTCCTCCTCAAGCCGCTTATAACCTCCTTTTTCCCTAACCTGTGGGGCCCACCAATCCCTCTCTGCTCCTGTCCGCTGCAAGCTCCAACTTCAGTCCGCCACGAGGTTTCTTCTCCCTGCTCTGTTTTTCTCCCGTGCGAGCTCGCTCTCCTATCTCGCGCGCCTCTACTTGCTGCGGTTTCAGTCTGCTGCGAGCTCTCATCTACTCTGATGCCTCTCCAATCAGCGAGCTCCCTTCCTGCACTTGCGGACTGCCCTCTCTACTCGCTGCCTCTCCACTCACTACCTCTATACTTGTGGCCTGTCCTCTACTCGCTGCCTCTCTACTCGCTGCGAACTTCCCCGGTTCGCTGCGGACTGCCTCTCTACTTGCTGCCTCTCTAATCGCTGTGGACTGCCTCTCTACACCGGTTCGCTGCGGCCTGCTCCTCCTTGCCTCTTCCCCTAGTCGCTGCGACCTGCCCCTCGGGGTCCTTGCACGCTCACTTCCCCGCGGGCTTCTGTGTCAGTCCGCTTCTGCAGTCCGCCGGTTCTGCTTCCTCTCCCTGCCATGACTTCCAGCAATTCCACTGTGGCCAGCCTCTCTACAAACCGCTCGGCACCTGTTCCTGAAATCTGTGATGAGCTGCGGATTACAACTATCTCCCTCTCCGGGAAGAAGAATTTTCTCCATTGGGTTCACTCTGTTCGCATGGTTCTTCAAGCCAAGGGCCTCTTGCATCACCTCACTCAAGCTCCTCCTTCTTCAACCGACGAATGGCTCCGCAATGATGGTCGTGTTCAGACCTGGCTCCTGAATTCCCTCGATGGCGAACCGTATCAGATGGCCATGTATCACGAAACGGCCAAAGCTATGTGGGATGAATTGCACTCCTTGTACTCGGGTAAAGACAGCCTTCAACATCTCTATGACATTCTCACCGATCTTATGGCTCTCGACACGGGAGGGGGGGGGCTCGGACATGACCTCGTTTGTCGCTCGTGCAAAGACTCTCACTGAGGCATGGATTCAACATCAACCATCTACCACTGACCATGCTACTCAGCGTGCTCAAAAAGAGGCCGTTTGTATTTCCATCATGATGGCTCGTCTCCCGCCTCACCTTCAGAATATTCGCACTCAGATTCTGGCTTCCTCCATTATGCCCTCCTTATCTGATGTCTGCTCTATGCTCCTCTGGGTTTCACCGCCTCCTGATACTCCTACGCCTCCGCCCTCGGTCCTTCTTCAACACACCCCTTCTCCCTTACTGCCCACCCCTACTTTCGTTCGTGGTGGCCGTTCGGGTTCTCGGGCCCGCGGGCGCGGTGGTCGGGGTCGGCCGACTTGTTCCTACTGCGGCAAGGACGGTCATTATGCGGCGACCTGCTACAAGAAGATCGGTTATCCTCCTCGTCCAACAGCCGCGGTTGCTGCGGACACCTCCTCTGCCACTCCTTCTGACCTTGAGGTTGTTCGTCTCCAGCTCCAGCAACTACAAGGGTTGCTCAACCCGCCCTCTGCCTCCATCGCCAACGCCTTCGACACAGGTACTGCTTGTTTATCTACCAGACCGCGATGGATTCTGGACTCGGGTCCCACTCATCATATTACCTCGCAACAGCCACCCAAGTACACGGATTCTCCTCATCCCAAGTCTATCATTGTGGTAAATGGGGCAACGGTCCCCGTCTCCGGCGCGGCTGACCTTGTCCTCAACCCCTCGCTCTCCCTTCGCTCGGCTCTTCATGTTCCGAGCTCTCAGTTCAATTTACTTTTTGTTGGTCACCTTACAAATGATCTAAATTGCTCTGTCATATTCATCCCCTCTTCTTTCCTCATACAGGATCAGCGGACGCGGACTACCATTGGTAGGGGAACACTGCAGGGCGGGCTCTAACTTCTCGACGACAATCCCACCATCCTATCTTCTGTCTCCTCCAGTGAGTGGCATCGACGTCTTGGCCACGCTCCTCTCCCGGTACTCCAGCGGGCTCTTCCAGATGTTTCTCTTCATCCTTTTCAGTGCGAGTCTTGTATCTTCGGCAAACAGTCGCGTTCTTCCTTTCCTGCACATTGTACCCGGAGCACTGCTCCTTTTTTATTTAGTGCATTCAGACATTTGGGGTCCTTATAAAGTTACTAGTATTTCTGGTTATCGCTATTTTCTTACGTTTATTGATGACTACTCTCGAACAACGTGGCTTTACTTACTATGTGATCGTACCGAGCTTCCTCGTGTCTTTCAGGCCTTTATCCTTGAAACGCGTACGCAATTCAACACTACCATCAAAACATTACGCACCGATAATGCTCGGGAATACACAAGCCATGACTTTGCGGCTTTGTGCTCTGAATTCGGGATTCTTCATCAAACATCATGTGCTTACACACCGCAGCAAAACGGCATTGCCGAACGGAAGAACCGGCACTTGCTTGATGTTGCTCGCTCTCTCATGCTTCAAATGAATGTCCCCAAAAGTTATTGGCACTTTGTGGTCTCTACTGCGTGCTTCTTGATCAACCGGCTCTCTTCCTCTGTCCTCCACTATGCTACTCCATTTAGCCTCATCTTTCCCTCTACTCCGGCTTTCCCTCTCTTGCCTCGGGTTTTGGCTCCACCTGCTATGTCCACCACCTGGGGCCCTCCACGGACAAGTTGGACCCCCGGGCCACTAAACATATCTTCGTTGGTTATTCCCGTACACAAAAAGGCTACGTATGTTACTCTTCTGCTACCCGCAAGCTTTCCGTTTCTGCTGATGTTACCTTCCGGGAAGATCAACCGTTCTTCTCTGCTCCTTTACCCACTCCTTCCACGCCAGCACCTCTACCACCACTCCTCCCACGGCCTGTTATTTCCGTTACTACCCCTCTACCACTGGGACCACCAGCACCGACTCCTGCCCCCTCCAGGCCACCTGTCATCTGTGTCTACTCTCGTCGCTCGTCCGACTCTGTTGCCCCTCTGCAATTGGCCTCGACCTCGGCTACTCCGCGCCCTGCTGATCAGGTACCTGCCTCCACTGCTCATCCTCTGGCAAACTATGTCTCTTTGCATCGCCTCTCTCCTCACCTCCACACATTTGCTACTTCTCTTTCTTCGATTTTGGTTCCTAACTCTGTGCAGGAGGCGCTACAACATCCTGGATGGCGGGCCGCCATGGAAGAGGAAATGACTGCTCTCTGGGCCAATCAGACATGGACTCTTGTACCCCTTCCTCCGGGTCACACACCGGTTGGGTGAAAATGGATTTATGTTATCAAACATGCGGCTGACGGAACGATTGAACGCCTCAAAGCTCGTCTGGTGGCATGTGGCTTCACCCAACAACCGGGGCTCGACTATGACGAAACTTTTTATCCGGTTGCCAAACTCAACACCGTTCGAGTCCTCATCTCTGTGGCTGTCCATCGTCGGTGGCCTTTATTCCAACTTGATATTAAGAACGCCTTTCTGAATGACGATCTCCAAGAAACGGTTTATATGCAATAACCTCCTGAGTTTGAGACCACGGGGGAGTCTCAGGTCTGTCGACTGACGAAGGCACTGTATGGTCTCAAACAATCCCCTCGGACGTGGTTTGACAAATTCAGTAAGACTCTTCGAGAGGTTGGTTTTACTCGCAGCTCGGCCGACTTCTCGCTATTCACTCGTCATCGAACAACGGGAACTGTTCTTCTGTTAGTTTATGGGGACGATATCATAATTACGGGAGACGACTCGAAAGGTATACAGGAGGTCAAACTACACCTAAGTACAGTTTTCCAAACAAAAGATCTGGGGCCCCTTCGGTACTTCTTGGGCCTTGAGATTGCCAGAAGGTCAGACGGTCTCATTCTCTCTCAGCGGAAGTATTGCCTCGACCTCCTACGAGATACTGTCTACTCAAGCTGTAAGCCAATTGACACACCAATGGATGCAAATCACAAGTTGTGCGCTCAGGCATCTGACTCTGATCTCCTACTCTAGAACCCAGAATACTATCGTCATCTCATTGGGAAGTTAATCTACCTCACGGTAACCAGACCAGATATTTTTTTCGTTGTTGGTATTGTCAGTCGATACATGCATACCCCTCGAAGATCTCATCTTCGGGCTGTTGAACGCATTCTCAGATACCTTAAAACAACTCCTGTTCAAGGTCTAGTTTACAAAACCTCATCTTCAGCTCCAACGTTGGTGGCGTATTTTGATGCCGATTATGCAGGTTTCCTTGATGATCGACGGTCAACCAGTGATTTCTGCACATATCTTAAAGGACATTTGATTACTTGGCGAAGCAAGAAACAAGCAGTCGTTGCTCGATCATCCGCCGAGGCAGAATACCGGGCAATGACATCGGTGGTTTCTGAACTAACTTGGCTTGAAAGTCTTCTAACTGATCTGGGTGTAAAGCTCCCTTCCCCAGCTCTCCTCCTCTGTGACAGTCAGGCTGCCATACATATTGCGAAGAACCCAATATTCCATGAGAGAACCAAACACATTGAAGTCGACTGTCACTTCGTACGGGAAAAGGTTCAAATGAAGAAACTCGACTTGAAGCATGTTCCGGGGACGGAACAAGTTGCGGACATCCTCACAAAGGCCCTTCCTAGTAATCTCTTCTATCAGTGCTTGTCCAAGCTTGACGCATACGATTTGTACGCTCCAGCTTGCGGGGGAGTGTTAAAAAAGCCCATGTAAAAAGGCCTATTATTGGGCCCATGTTTTTTGATTCTTTTCCTCCTCTCATTAGTCTCACATCTTGTATAGGACTTTCCATCTCCTTTGCTCCTATATATTTGTATTCTCTCCTTGTATTTTGATACACAAGAAGTATATACAAGATTTTGGGCTCTTTCTACAAATTTAAATTTTATTTCTATATATAAAAAATATTGTTTTAATTATTATTTCTATATTATATAATAATTTTGTATTGAGATTTATGTATAGTTAATGTTTTAAATGAAAAACTTTTAAAGACAATTATATATAGGCCCTAGTTATATATACTGTTGGATGCATCTACTGAAATGTACACTTGCGGCCTTCCCAGTTCAGCAGCTCCCATTTACCCTAGCCCGACGGCCTTCCCAGTTCGGCAAGCACCACTTCACTTCCTATCTGCCTAAGCGGAGACGAAGGCGAGCGCCATTATTCCTGAGCGGGGAGCAACTCCTATTCGTCTGAGTAGGTGGCGGATAGTTGATCTGGTATTTGCAGTATTCCCAGCTCAATGATCTCATATTTGAGATTTCTTGTTAGAACTGCTCTTAATCTCGTATTCCTTGCTTAATCTAGGATTATTGATTTTGAACACCTAGATATCGTCCTATATCATGGTTGGATAGCAGATCCGCATGTATTTCTCTAAATCTAGGGTTAATGATTTTGATCGCCTAGTAACTTTGTTGCAATCAGTTTCTGCTCTTTGATTTACCAATACCAACTCTTCATGTCTCTTCTTCTGCAAGTGTGAGAGAGAAAGAAATCCCACCAGACTTCTGTTATGCCCCCGGACGATCTGCGGTTCCGAGGATTCAAGTACGCCAGAAGACCTAAAGGAGCACCGGACAAAGACCAGGCTGAACCATCCGGTTCAGCCCGCAATTAATCAATAACAAGGAGGAGGGCTGAACCACACCGGTTCAGCCCTCAATGGGGGCCGGCCGGCCCTAGGGATGAGGGGCTCCATAAATACCCTTTCCCCCCTCTTTTTGAAGCAAGCAATTTCATAATCAGGTATTTTCTTCTTCTCCAAAACCCTAGCCGTCTTTTTCATTCCTAGTTTCCTCTTCGCTTTAGAACCCTAGCAGTAGCATAACATTTGGTATCAGAGCATCCTTCCTGCGACCATGGTGACGCGTACGGAGGCAGAGACGGCGCGCTTGGCGGCCATCGAGGAGAACTACGTTGCGTTGACAGATTCCGTGGCGGCAATCGAAGCAAGCATGAAGAACTCGCAACAACATTTGGAGGAACGCCTCGATGAGAAGATGGAGGAGTTGAAATCCCTCCTCTTGCAAAATCTGAAAGGGAAGGCCGTAAACGGCGCGGGATCCGACACAAAAGCGACAAATATCCCTAACGGAGGGAGCACGGGGTGCGGGAGTCAAGGAGGCGGGCCGACAGGCGCGTATGGCTCCGGATCCGGCGCGGGAAACCCGCCGGAGGCCGCATGCGGGCCTACGATCCCATCCCGGGCCAGCGGGATGCCGGGCGGACACCCAGAGGGCGGCAGACTGGGTAGCGGGGGGTTCGGCGAAGGGTCTGCTCCTTCCTGGATGCCGGAACCGCTCCGGAATGGTTCCAGTCGGGCGGCGGAAGTCGCAGGAGGCCCCTGGGGGCCCGGCGGAGGATCGGCTTCAACTTGGGGGCTCGAACAGCCGCTGCCGGCTCACGGCGGACTGCTGCGGCAAGGAGGGGGTCTCGGACAGCACCCAGTACAAACATGGCGGCCACAACATCAAGGATTTGGGGTGTTTCGCCCAACCGGGACAAATGCGGTCCCTCTCGGGGGCGCAACGGGGATATTTCCGCCCCAACCAGCGAATGCTCCTAACGGGGGATATGGTCCGGCCAATATGGGACCGGGAAGGAATCCGGGGTGGAATCATGGAGGAATTCAAGGAGATTTTGGGCAACCCGGGGTGATGGGACCAGACGGTGGCGGTTTGGGATGGGCTTATCAGAGACCATACATGAAACCCAAGCGGACACGGATGAATTTTCCTAAGTTTCGGGGAGGGGACGCTCTGGAGTGCATACAAAAGGCGGAGCTGTTTTTCAAATATCAGGAGATTCCCGAGGCTCAGTGGGTACAACTGGCGGCCTTCCATCTGGAGGAGGACGCATATCAGTGGACGCAATGGTTTTTGCCGGGACGCACTTTTGCCCCGTGGCCGGAGTTCATAGAGGCCTTTTCGGCTCGTTTTGGGCCTCTGGAGTACGAGGATGTGGAAGCCACCCTTCAAAAACTGCGGCAGCGGGGGACCGTCACGGAGTATCGTACGGAGTTCGAAAGATTAGCGAACTGTGTCGCATGGGGAGAGCAGACCTTGTTGAGCTGTTTCATCTCAGGGTTGAAGGACCACTTGCGAGACGAGTTCCACGCATACTTGCCGCGCAGTCTGAGTCATGCCATTAGCATCGCCCGATTACAGGAGGAGCGTTACAACAGTCAGCGGAACCGGACGACGACCAAGCCACCCGCGGCTCCCGCGGCGGTACGACGAGAGCAGCCACCTCCCATACGGCCGACAGTGACCAGGTTGACATGGCCAGAGATGCAGGCCAGGAGGGAGAAGGGACTGTGCTTTAACTGCGATGAGAAGTACACCAAGGGACACGCCTGCCAGAAGGTCCAGGTGTTTATGCTGCGTGAGGAGGATGACGAGGAGGACCATCTGGAGGAAGCCGACGTGGAGGATCTGGATTTGGCAGAGTTCGGGGTCTCCTTGCAGGCCATGGAGGGATGTGTGGCCCCGGTGACGCTCCGTTTCACAGGCTTGGTGGGCAAGGAGCGAGTGACCATTCTGGTGGATAGTGGGAGTACCCACAATTTCATCAACCCAGCAGTCGCTTCGAAAGTGGGACAGGCGATTGACAGGGAGGCCGCGTCACCTCCCATACGGCCGACAGTGACCCGGTTGACATGGCCAGAGATGCAGGCCAGGAGGGAGAAGAGACTGTGCTTTAACTGCGATGAGAAGTACACCAAGGGACACGTCTGCCAGAAGGTCCAGGTGTTTATGCTGCGTGAGGAGGATGACGAGGAGGACCATCTGGAGGAAGCCGACGTGGAGGATCTGGATTTGGCAGAGTTCGGGGTCTCCTTGCAGGCCATGGAGGGATGTGTGGCCCCGGTGACGCTCCGTTTCACAGGCTTGGTGGGCAAGGAGCGAGTGACCATTCTGGTGGATAGTGGGAGTACCCACAATTTCATCAACCCAGCAGTCGCTTCGAAAGTGGGACAGGCGATTGACAGGGAGGCGGCCTTCCAGGTTATGGTAGCAGATGGAAGCAAGCTGAGGTGCGAGGGGGTGATGAAGGGGGTGGAGATTCGCGTGCAGGGCTATTTGTGCCACACGGATATGTACCTACTTCCAATTCGGGGTTCGGACATGGTGTTGGGGGTCCAGTGGTTACGGCAGTTACAGAGGGTGACCACCGATTGGGTTCGTTTGACGATGAACTTCACCCAGCAGGGAAAGGATTACTGCCTGCGGGGCATTCGGTCTTCACCATTGAAGGAGATTTCCGTGAGGAGCTTGCAGCGGTTAGAGGAGCAGGGATCCCCGATGGCCATGGTAGTAGGGGTGGAGGCCTTGGCCCACGACCCACCAGACATCCCAGAGGAGATACAGGTACTTCTGTCCCAGTTCAGAGATGTGTTCCAGGAGCCCCGGGGCCTTCCTCCGCCCAGGTTCAGGGATCATGGCATACAGATGAAAGAAGGGGCTGCTCCCCCAAACGTCAGACCCTACCGGTACCCGTACATTCAGAAGGCCGAGATCGAGAAGAGTGTGAAAGAGATGCTGGCAACCGACATCATACGGCCAAGCACCAACGTCTTTTCCTCCCCTATCATCTTGGTGAAAAAGAAAGACGGGTCATGGCGTTTCTGCGTAGATTACCGCAACTTGAATGATTCTACGATCAAGGATAAGTTTTCGATCCCGATGATAGAAGAGCTCCTGGACGAGCTTCACGGGGCGAGTTTGTTTACCAAGCTGGACCTTCGGTCCGGCTACCACCAGATTCGGATGAGGACGGAAGACATCCACAAGACCGTGTTTCGCACACACGATGGGCATTACGAGTTCTTGGTGATGCCCTTTGGGCTCTCCAATGCCCCATCGACCTTCCAGGCCGTGATGAATGAGACCTTTCGGCCTCTCCTACGGCGATCGGTACTCATTTTCTTCGATGATATTCTGATATACAGTCGGTCGTGGGAGGAGCATGTTGAGCATGTGGCACAAGTTCTTACCATTCTGCGGCAGCATCAGTTTTATGCCAAGCTATCGAAGTGCTCGTTTGGGCAGCCCGAGGTGGAGTACCTGGGCCATTTGGTTTCGGCTCAGGGGGTCCGGGCGGACCCGAAGAAGATAGAGAGCATGGTAGAGTGGCCGCGACCGGCTAACGTGCGAGCACTACGAGGCTTCCTGGGCCTCACTGGATACTATAGGCGGTTCGTGAAGGACTATGGTAAGCTGGCCCGTCCGCTTACCCAGCTCCTCCACAAGGAGTCCTTTACCTGGCATGAAGATGCGGAGCGGGCCTTCGCCGCTCTCAAGGAGGCTATGACGACCACGCCGGTGCTCGCACTACCGGATTTCACCAAGGAGTTCGTAGTGGAGGCAGACGCCTCAGGAGTGGGAATTGGGGCGGTTTTGATGCAGGAGGGGCGGCCGCTGGCCTACTTCAGCAAGGCCTTGGCACCGCGGACCTTGGGCCTCTCCACGTACGAGAAGGAGATGCTCGCGATTCTACACGTCGTGACTCTGTGGCGCCCATACTTGCTGGGCCACCATTTTAAAGTTCGCACCGATCACCAGAGCCTGAAACACTTCTTGGATCAGAGGTTGGCATCTCCTCTCCAGCAGAAGTGGTTGACCAAGCTGCTGGGGTATGAATATGAGATCGTGTACAAGCCGGGCAAGGAGAATTTGGTGGCTGATACCCTATCCCGCCTGCCGGAGAGCACTATCTTCCACCTGTCGGTACCGTTGATCGAGTCCTTGGATGATATTCAGAGGGAGATAGCCGCGGACCCAGAGCTCCAACCTATTGTGGAGGCCTTGTCTCAGGGCCAGCCCACCCCTCCAGGATACCAGCTGATTGGAGGACATTTGTATTACCACGGGAGGGTGGTCATTCCCGCTTCGTCTACTTGGAAGGAGGTCATGTTACAGGAGTTCCACTCGTCCCCGACCGGAGGCCATGCCGGGGTGCTTCGCACATTACAGCGGCTTCGGGCCAATGTCTTTTGGAGGGGGTTACGCAGGGACGCGCAGCGTTTTGTGCAGCAGTGCGATATGTGTCAGCGGCAGAAGTACGAGACGACCTCACCAGCAGGGCTGCTCACGCCCTTGGAGATTCCTCAGCAAATATGGGAGACGGTCTCGATGGATTTTATTGAGGGCTTGCCCCGATCTCAGGGCAAGTCCGTGATCTTGGTCATAGTGGACAAGCTGTACAAATACGGTCATTTCCTCGCTCTCAGCCACCCTTATACCGCAGAGACAGTTGCCGATCTTTTTGCCCGGGAGGTAGTGCGCCTACATGGTCTTCCGAGCTCGATCATCTCTGATCGCGATCCGACCTTCATCAGCAGGTTCTGGCAGGAACTTTTCTGGCTGCAGGGCACCAGGTTACGCATGAGCACGGCAAACCACCCGCAGACAGATGGCCAGACAGAGGTTCTCAACAGAGGGGTCGAGACGTACCTTCGCTGCTTCGTCATGGATGAGCCCCGCTCGTGGACTCGATGGTTACACTGGGCGGAGTACTGCTACAATACCTCGTATCACACGGCCAGCCGGATCACTCCGTTCGAGGTTGTCTACGGACGATCACCACCCACTCTGCGGTCATATGAACCGGGCAGCACAGCTCTTCCGGCAGTGGATCGAGCTTTACAAGACCGGGACCAGACCTTGGCTCTCTTGCGGGACAATCTCCGGGTTGCACAGGACCGGATGAAGTTACAGGCGGATAAGCACCGGACGGAGCGGACTTTTCAGGTTGGGGACGAGGTCTTTCTTCGTCTCCAGCCCTACCGACAACTTTCAGTTGCTCGCCGCTCCAATCAGAAGCTAGCCCCTCGGTTCTATGGGCCGTTTCGCATCACTCGTCGGGTGGGGTCGGTCGCATACACACTTGCCCTCCCTGAGGGATCCCGCATTCATCCCACCTTTCATGTGTCACTACTGAAGAAGAAGTTGGGGGCGGCAGCCACGGTGCTTCCCTCTCTACCCGAGGCTACTACGACGGGTGAGCTACGCCCCAGCCCCGAGTATATCTTGTTGTCCAGATGGAAGAAACATGGCACGGAGTACCGTTCAGAGATTCTGGTCAAATGGAGGGATTTGTCAGAGGCCCACAACACGTGGGTGGACTTCTTGGAGTTCCGAGAGTTATTTCCCGACTTTCAGCTTGAGGACAAGCTGTCTCTTGATGGGGAGGGGAATGTTATGCCCCCGGACGATCTGCGGTTCCGAGGATTCAAGTACGCCAGAAGACCTAAAGGAGCACCGGACAAAGACCAGGCTGAACCATCCGGTTCAGCCCGCAATTAATCAATAACAAGGAGGAGGGCTGAACCACACCGGTTCAGCCCTCAATGGGGGCCGGCCGGCCCTAGGGATGAGGGGCTCCATAAATACCCTTTCCCCCCTCTTTTTGAAGCAAGCAATTTCATAATCAGGTATTTCCTTCTTCTCCAAAACCCTAGCCGTCTTTTTCATTCCTAGTTTCCTCTTCGCTTTAGAACCCTAGCAGTAGCATAACAACTTTGTCGTCGTTGAGAGAAGGAAAAGGAGAAGCTCATTCTTTATCTATCTTTTTGCCTTCAGCCCTACATGTATTATTAATTTATTTTAATGTCTCTTCTATTGCACACAAATCGAAACCGCACTGCAAAAACAGACTCCAAACTGCATCGCATGGTTTTGGTGTGGTGCGATTTTATTCGGTACAAAATCTACCCCCTTTGGTGCGGTTGTGTTTGGGCTAAACCCGCACCAGTTTCACCCTTATGACGGGGTGAGAGGGAGGCATAATGGATGGCCTCGAGAGGGACCAAAGCCCCACGGGGAAGTCGGCATCAATGGTCCGCTGGATCGGGCAGAGGGAGACCGAAGAGCGGAGTCACAGTCAAGACGACAATGTAGGCCTCCATGGAGAAACTGCATGGTCATAGACACCCAATTTACAAGCATATCGTCAAGCATGCTGAGCCAAGCCACCCCCAAAATGGTGTAGAAACTAGAAACTGCCGAGCCCGAACGTGTAGAATTCTGCGGTCACGAAACAGGACCCCACGGAGAGAGCCACGACAGGACAAACGCCCCTGAGTCGGTCGACATCGCCATCGCCAAGGCGGACAGAAAAATTCGGGGATGGAATCGAGGGAAATCAGAGCTGTTGCACAAGTCGCTCGGAGATGAGGTGGCTTGCTTCGTCGTCCACCGTGACGATGATCGGATGTTCACAAAGCGTGACCAAGAGCGTCAAGATTTGCGGCCTGGATATCCCGCCCACCGAGACAGATAACTCCAACGGTGGAACATAGTCGTGGTGGGATCGAAGGAGGTACACTCCGCTAAAAGCTCCAAGGACTCAAAGTCATCCAGGGTAGCCTCGGGGTCGAAGTCGCGGATGATGGCATGAAACTCCTACACGGAGCACTCATGATTGGGGTAGTAGGGTTGGCAGCACCAAAAACACAGACCCATGTTGTAGAGCTCATTGTAATCACTATTCGAGAGGCGTTAAGAGGTTGAGGGGCGCTCTGGGCGGGGTCCCCATTGCGGAGGGCGTGGCGTAGGAGCCGGGGTGGGCGATCGTCAAGGTGGCTGCTGAGGGGGGTGACAGTCCGAAGAAGCATGCGGTCTAGGGGAGAGGTCAGCCTACACCAAACGCGCCATGTCATGGGCGTCGGAGACCATTCGAGGGTGGTGTGTGCAGAGTTGGGAGTGGATATGCGAAAGCAGGCCTTGTATGAAGAAGCCAAAGTCGTGGTCGGGCGGAAGGCCAGGAACATGGGTGACCAGCAACTAACTCATCCATGCAGTCATCCAAGTCGGTCGGCTGGTGAGCACCGCAAAGACACTCGATAGCGGAATCGGAGTAACGGGTATCATACCGCAAAATCATCTCTTGTTTGAGCTAGGTCCATAAAAGGAGGTGATTGGTCTGGCGGATCCATCTGACCCAATTGAGCGCAGAGCCGTCGAGACCGACCAAAACGGTTAACACCTTGTCCTGTACTTGCGTGAAGTTAAGGTCGAAGTAGTGCTTATCCTTAGCGATCCAACCCATCGGGTCGACGTCGGCGAAGGATGGAAGGTCGAGGGAGAGAACAGAGCGGCTCGGGCGGTGGCCCTGGCGCCAAGGAGGGAGCCCCTGTCCGCGAGCGAGACCGAGGCGGTGGATGATGCTTGCAGGATCGATCTTGCAGTGAAGGGCAAGGAGCGAGGCGTGAGTGAAGGTGAGGAGCTGATCATGAGCGTCCACGCGGTGGCTAAGGGCGTCGGCAGGGGTATTCAGAGTGGGGTCACTGTTGGAGCGAGTGTTGGGAGCCATGGGGTTGGTTGTGCCGTATGAGGAAGAGTTCGGGTGGAAGCAGAAAGGAGGGTGATGTTGAAGTTGGCGGAAGCAGAGGGGCGGCGAAGCTGGAGTTGGTGGAACCTTGCAGACGATCATCTACTAGAGCCGACAGACGCACAAAAGCGTGAGGACACGCGACGCACGATGCTGGATGAGATGGAACCGGGCAGAAGGTGGGCTGGAAAGCACCCGCAGCTAGCTTGGAGGGCGGTGAGGCAAGCCAGACAAAATTAATACAAATTAGGAGAAGAATCCGAAAAGAGAGGGAACCAGTGGAGATGAAAAGATAAAGAAGGGGAAGGGGAATGAAAAGAACTTAGGGAGAAACCCTAAAAACACATTCATCCAAGCATGAAAACACTAATGAGACATACAACACCCTTTATATAACGGGGTGCAAATATCTAGAGTTTTGGTGTGCGCATAGCAAAAACAGAATTAACATTCAAATGGAAATAAATAAATGAAGATGGTTCCCACGATCTCCTCCAATCCCGGTGGGCTAGGGGTCGTCTCCTTCTTCAGAGTGTAGACACTCCAGATGCGTCGTCGGCATGCGCGACCATAACATGTTACATTATATTCTTAGCTCTATAAGGCCAACCTTTTGTAACATAATACATAACACAGTACAATTTCTCAGACATACTTTGAAAAGAGAAGTCCCATTTGCAGTCCTGATCATGTAGTGCTTGATCCTAACTAAGCTAGCAACCACTGTCAAAAAAAACTTACAAAATTGGTAGTTTGCCCATGAATCTAGTTTTAAGTTAAGTTTTCAAAAAATTGGTAGGTTTTAGCTAAAGATAGGCAAGTGAATGATCAATTGACTCAAAATTGGTCACGCCAAACAACAAAATTGTTAATCCTTCGACTATGGCAACACTTCACAACTTCATTGTTATAATAATCTCAAAAGCAATAAACCACACAACAAAGTACCGCACCTCCATCATTTCTTAGTCCCCCACCTCGCAGAATTAGAGTGGGAAACGTATCAAAAGGTTTTCTAATTTGTTGGCTTTATTCAAACAAAAGCTTCAGCCAATGAAGTTATAGTTTCACAAGAAAGACCGCCAAACCCAGTTTGACGTATGTGAATATAAATTAGTCAAAATTTAGAGCATATAAAGCCAATGAAAAACAAGCACATGGCTATATTTATCCAAGTAAACCATTGTTTCCCTCACAAAAATAACCTCTCAAGTGTTTATTTATAATTGATGTATAAACATAAGCTATAAATAAGATAAAACATGGACTTGCAACTTTGGAATCAATCATGTCATCCAAGCCGCTAAGATTTCTTTAAGAAAATCCTCTCATAACTATTCATATTTAGAGTTGCAGTTTCCCCTATACTTCCAAGTCAATCACAATAAACCTCAAATAAATTGGCGAACAATCTGGCTAACTGTTTGCAAAGTGATTTATCATAGAGTACAAGTGTAGAACCATCAAAAATGAGACATAGAAAGACAAATTCCGCTATTAAAACATGACAACAACAAATATTTCTCAAAAGACATCTACCTCATTTTTCCCCGGTAGGATGGGCTTTCCATGCAAGAGTTCGGCAAATATACAACCGACAGACCACATGTCAACAGCTGGACCATACTTTGTTGCTCCAAGCAGCAACTCTGGTGGCCTGCAGCATAATCACCATAAAAATGGAAATATGAACAGTGGGGCGGCTTGGTTCAGGCAAAAGTAGAAAGCAATGCTGCCATTACAATATTGAATATGACATGGTAATACACTCAGTCAAGTCAAGATTTATTCACTAGAGACTGAGCATTCAATGCTACCATTATCATTCTCTGGAATAATATGTCATCTTAAACATCTTACCTATACCACAAAGTAATTACACGATTCGTCAAGTTCCCATTATGGTCACTAGAAAATGAACGTGCAAGACCAAAATCGGCAAGCTTTAGATTTCCTTCATTATCAATCAACAAATTGGATCCTGCAGTAGAAGCAAAAAAATATTTTCAGCAATAATATGGAAATGAAATGCAATAGTGATTTATGGAACTCGTGCGAAACATAATCACCTTTGATGTCACGATGAAGAACTTGATTAACGTGGCAATAATGTAGACCAGTTAATAGTTGCTTCATGTAACACTGCAGAGTGAAAAAATAATAGTCTGAGTACCATGAACGCACACAAAAAAAAAATTACTGCAAAATGCTACCACACCTTTATCTGTGGCACTGTGAATCGCATACCAGGACGATCTGCAAGGCCGGTAAGATCATGATCCATATACTCAAAAACCATGTAAATGCTTCCTTTATATTTATTCCCATCTGTGCATATCAATGAAAATAAACAACATTAGTTATATATAATGATCAAGATAACAGAAAATCATCTACAAATATCCATTAAGTCAGTACATAAGTGAATTGTTAAGAACTCAGATTCATAGCTGACAGAAATAAGTAATATACTATAGAACACCTGGTTTTCCTTGATCATCTTTTTCTGGACCTGCATACGCACAAAATAAATTTGGGATTGTAAGGAAAACGCAAATATTAAAAACATCAATTCAAGATATAACCTGGAGATGTCACAATCTCTTTCAGCTGGATCACATTCTGATGCTGCAGCTTCTTTAAGATTTTTATTTCACGTATTGCTGTAATGGGGAACTGCAGAACAAAGATATTATCAAGGATGTCTAAAATAATAGGAACAGAAAATCAAATCAGTGGAAACATTTGTGTACAAGATCGAAATATGGAAGATAATAGAAGCATACTCCTTCTCTTTCATTGTCCATCCTTATTTTCTTCAATGCTACAATTTCTCCTGTACTGATTTCTTTAGCCATGTAGACTTGCCTGCAATTTCAGAATCACTAAAATTTGGTTACATCTACTGGACATTGAATTGGAGTATAAATTTCAAATAGCATCAGCAAACTGAGACAGTTGTGTTAAAATTAAGAAGTCCGAACCATCAGCAAAATTGAACAGTTCAACTCAAAAAGTCATTAAAATTATAAGTCAAAAGAGGGACTCTAAAAGAACCTGGAAAGCATGAGCACGCATGTTTTGTGTCCATACATCTTCCCAGCACGAATTTCAATCAAAATGTCCAAAGACATAGTATCAATTATTCATTTTAAAAGCATCTACAAACTAAACTACTGTGAGCTAATTTGATGGGGATCACGACACACATATACCTACACGACGATCGGAGTTGTCCATTTTATGCCGATCGACAATCCGAGTTTTTTAGTTATTTTCTTGTATTTTTCCAATTTTTATTTTCATATATTTTGAGGACCGTCATGATCGGAGAATTATGACCTTCCATGATGGCCCCTTAGTCAATAACTAGGGATAAAAGATTCATTTGGAGGACATTGAAAGATTGAGTAAGGAAGAGAATCCTCTTCTATATTACCCGGTGTTGAAGCCGAAAAATCCCAGTGTCAAAGCCTGCAAGTTATCCCCTCCCTCCACTCTCCATCTAGCCGGCCACCTCCTTACTCTCATCCTCCATCCAGTCGGCCTTCACTTCTCCTCACCCCCTCCAACAGTCGGCTACACCGTTATCCCATCCTACACAATCCAACAGCCGGCCCCCCTCATTTACCTCCCCAAAACCAGCCACAAATTCCCTCCATTTCCCCCACTTTCATTTTTCCAGCGATCGCCGAAAACCTCCTTCAATCACCTCTGTCAAGCCTCCCCCACCACCCCTCAAAGCCCCTTCAATTTCATTTTTTTGGTGATAGCCAGAAACCACCTTTGGCCACCACCACCATCTCCAACAAACACTTCCGGACACCTCTGCCCACCCACCACCACATAACTGTCATAACTACCTCCCACTAACCCCACTACCCTATTATCCCCATACCCTTAAATTTAGGACCACTCTCCTAAATTTACTCCACCCCTACCACTTATCCACTATCCCAATTATCCCACAACCCCCACGTGGATCCACTTCTTCTGCCCCCAACTGAGCTCTACCACTTCTCCCAGTCAATAGCCGGCCTCATTATCCCTGTCAGCCCTTTCCATCCAACCGAGCCCCCCTTCTATCCCAATCAGCAGCCCCCACGTCGAACCACCCCCTCTAACTGATCCTCACTCAAATTCAGCAGCTGGCAGTCCCTCTACCATCCTCCCCGGCCCGCATCCAGCTGTTGAGGTTACTGTCCAGGGTGGTAATCATTGTCTTCTGCAGCTGGAATTAAAATCCGTACAACAAATATATGCTCCGCAACCACTCGCTGCTTCCAGGACAATACATTTACATGCCAGGAGTTGTCCCAGCAGCGTAGTGCATTCGAAAGTCCTCCATCCCTTCATCGCCCCCCGCCCCACACACACACAAATATTTTTCTGAATTGTGTGATTTTTCATGTTTGAAGCCAATTATTTTATGCTGAATTGTGTAAATTTCCAACTTGAGCAATATAATTTTGTAATCATTGTTTTCGAATTTTGAAACTGTGTGTGTTTCCATTATTTTGTATTTGATTTCAAGTTCTCTTACAAGTGTTTCCTTATTTGCAAAACTTTAATTGTTATGGTATATCTTTTATTTGGAATTATAAAAAAAAATTACTATTGCAAGTTTAAAATTCGTCGAAATTGTGTCTGCATTTGGTAATCATCCATTATCCCCGATTGGTAGCCCGGAATCGGGCTTAGTTTAGAATATGTGGAACTAGAATCTATATGCTTGTCAAGAATCCCCATTTGAGATCTCGTTCGTGGTCGTGCGACGTAGAAATCCTGAAGGAGGTTGGAGTTCACCTTCTTTGATCTGCGGGAACCTAACTCGACGATGGAAGATGACGGCGAGGAAGGGGAAGGAGATTAAGGCGAGGAGCTCGGCGTGCAGTTTGCGGCTTGCGACTAGGGCAGGGTGTGGGAAGAGGCATCAATAGAAAGAAGAGAGGAAGAGAGAAAGAAGAGAGAAGAGGAAAATAGATTAATTCTTTGTTAATTACGCACACACAAGTCCCCCTATAACCGGTGAGCACAAAAGCAAAGAAAAATAATGATTTTCCCCAAAATGCCCTCTCATTGAGCTTAACAAGAAATGAGGGATAAATTAACCCGACGCAAAATTAAACGACACAAAATTGAAAAGACTAATAATGTGGAAATCATACCTTGGGGGATCGTGCACGACGTTGGTATGTGACGCCCCAACGTGGATCCACATCATATCCTCCCTCTTTGACATAGCTTGTCCTGCAGCTGTGGTGTAAGTTGGACCAAAGGTTCTGAGTGCGGCGCTCCAATGACGACTTCAACTGCAATACATAGAAAACTGTGAATACGTGCATCCGGTGGGAGTTGGAGGCGATATGTCACATCACTGATTTGATGCAAAACCTCAAACTGACCATAGAATTTGGGGCCCAACTTGTGGTAGGGGCTCCTGGTGACGGAGGCCTAATGGTAAGGTCGGTGTTTTAGCCCTAACCGATCCCCGGGTGCGAAGAACTTGCGGTGGGCCTGATTGTAGGTGAACTCCATGCGAGCCTGGAGAAGACGCTCAAGGGTGAGGGTGAGAATTTGGTTGCAGGTCTATAATTCTCTGTCCACGACTGTCGAACTCGCCGAGCCGGCGTCATAGGTGAGTAAGTGAGGAGGGAATCGGTCGTAGATGAGAAAAAAGGGAGTGGTTTGGAGGGTAGTGTGATAGGATGTAATAGTACTCCACCCACGAATGCCAAAGTGCCCAATCGTTAAGGCGGACCCCGGTGATATAAGAGAGGTACATCTCAACTGTCTGATTAACCACCTCGATTTGCCAGTCCAACTACGAGTAATAGGTCAAGGAGAGGCCTAGCTTGGTACTGCACATCGTGAACAACTCCTGCTAGAACTGTGAATTGAAGACCTTGTTTTGGTCGAACACAATACTCTTGGGGGGTCCATATAGGCAGAACACCTGATCGAAGAAGATACGAGTGACCCTATCCGCAATAATGGGACGGCTTATGACGATGAAGTGGACCCCCTTGGAGAACCTATCAACCACCACAAAGTGGTTGGACCGTCCCCGCGAGGTGGGCAAACCCTCGATAAAGTACAAAGAGATATTCGTTGATATCTGTGTTGGAATTGGAAGACGCTGAAGAAAACCTATTGGGGGGAGGTAATTTGGCTTACTACGCTAGCATGTGAAATATGTGGCAAAGAAATCTTGCAGACTGCGCTTGAGGGCGTGCCAAAGAATTCCTCCCGAATGCGCTGAAGGGTCATGTCATCCCTTTCATGAGTCGCTCCATGAGTACTGGCACGGATGGATGGAATCAGTGAGGAAGTCACTAGTGGGCAGATCATGTCCTTGTACACTATCTCTGACAGTCCAACAAGAAGGAAGCCTCCCCTCTTTGATATGGTGGAGAAGCTCTAGGAGGGATGGGGAATCGTGCACCTCCTGCCAAAGGCGAATGAGAACAGTAAAAATGGGTTGGGAGATGGCGAAGAGAGTGTTGCCATGAAAGTCATGATGCAAGAGAGCATTGGCCTCCCGGTTCAAGGCACCCGCCTTGTACTCAACCCAAAAATCATATCCCAATGGCTTGTTGACCCATCGTTGTTGCGGTGCCGGAAAAGGAGGTACTCCAAACCGAAGTGATCGGTGTAAATCAAAAAGTTTGGCCTCATAAATATGGCCGCCAATGTTAGACAACCTTAGCAAAGCCAATCACCAAAAATCCATGTGTAAATGGTGCTCTTCCACAACGATTGGAACAGCTCGACAAACTCCAGAGCAAGACATCGCACAGTCGTTGGCCACAGTGACACTGAAGCAGTTCCGGGGAGTCACGGAGAGCTGAAGATGGTTGGCAGTGTGCTCAGTGATGAAACTATGGGTACTAACTGAATCCATGAGAGCGACCAACGTCTGAACAACCACCATAATCCACATTTAAATCATCTCCCCCATGTGGGAGAGGAAATAGCGTGTGGAGAAAGAGTGGGATTCCCCAGATAATCATCATCATCCTCCTCAGAGGGGTCCTCGACCTCAATCCAGAAGAGGTGCTTGCGTCGGTGACCGCAATTGTAAGTTTCGTCATAATTGTAACAAAGGCCCTTGGCTCGATGGTCGGTCATTTCTTGGATCGACATGTGGCAGATCGCGGTCGGGCAATTGCCCTCCTTGCCCTTAGTAAGCGTACTGCTAGACTGGGTCGGGGAGGCACTGAAACCCCGAGAAGGTTTGCCGCCGCCACAACGTCCTAGGTGTGGCCGATCAATCAAAATAAGCTTCTCGCAGACACGTGTGAGGCTCATGGCGGTAGTGAGGTCTGTCGGATTATGGAACTCCACAGCCAGACGAAGATGCTCATGGAACTCCACCGTGAAAATTAGCACCTGACGTGTTGGTGTAATGGACGGGGTATGAGCGAGCAGCACATGGAACTGCTTCAAATAATCGTCAATGGATCATGTTTGATGAAGGGAGATGAGGTCGCCCGATGAGGGGTTGTTACAAAGGGGCGGCCCGAAACAAAGGTTGTAATGAACCTTGAAATCTCCATAAGTCAAATGAGATTTCTCCCGCTACTGTTGGGAAAACCAAAGTTGGGTCAATACCATGAGATGAAAGGAGGCAACATTGATCCAACCCTCCCAAGAGGTGTGTTGATTGGCAAAAAATTGATCGCAACACGTGAGCCAAGTCAAGGGGTCCTCGTGCCCATTGTAGGCAAGTCCATCTTCACACGGGGAGGTGTGAACACCGGTCAAGGTTGGGTGATTGAGCCGTTGTGAAAAGAGTTATAAGCAGTTCGTGATAGTGGTGGGGAGGCGTCAATGTGGTTGTTGATTGCTTCAAAGATGGCATAGTTGTGAGCCGTCATCATTTTCTGAAAGTACTCGAAAAACTGTGACAAGGTCAGACCTCCCTCATCCATGAGAGGAGCGGTCAAAATAAGAGGAGAGTGGAGGGGGTGGGAAAATACAAGCGTTGTTGTGTGTCGGTCTATCTGAGGGCGGGGATGTTGCATGCAACAATTGTTTGGACGGCGGCGTGGGAGGGTGAGCGCGCGCAGATGTTGGTGTAGCGGGCAACTGTTGTGCGGACGAAAAACGTGTGTACACCTCCTATGCAAAACGGTCGGAAACGATCACGAGAAGTGGCGTAACGGGCCAGCCGTTGGCGCTGGGGATCCTTGTTAGAGATCTCGTGCGTAGCAGGGCGGTGTAGAAATCCTGGAGAAGGTTGGAGTTCCGCTTCTTGGACCCACGAAAACCTATCTCGGCGATGGAATATGACCAAAGAGGCAGGAAGAGGGAGATTCCGACGAGGAGCTCGGCGTGCGGTTTGCGACTTGCGTCTAGGGCAGCGTGCGGGAGGAGGCACCGATGGAAAGAAGAGGAAGAGAGCAAGAAGAGAGAGAAGAGAGAAATAGATTAATTCTTTGTTAACCCCCCACCCACACACATACACACAAGTCCTCTCCCTATTACCGATGGCCACAAAAGTAAACCAAAATAATGTTTTTCCCCCAAAGCCCCCTCACTCGGCACAAAATTAAACGACTAAAAAATGAAAAGACTAATAATGCGGAAATCATTCCTTGCGGGGTAGTGTGTGGCGTTAGTATATCACGCCCAAACGTCAATCCACAATAATGTCACCCCATGTCATATCATAGTAGTCATTACTAGAGTTGTCACGGTTCTGGTTCGGTTCCGGTTTTACTAAAACCGTGAACCAAACCGCTAAGGTAACGGTTCTTCAAATTAGAATTTAGAACCAAAACCTTATTTGGTTTAACAGGTTCCGGTTCCGGTTCTGGTTTTGGTTCCAGCATAATTTCTGGAACCGTCGTGTCAACGGTTCCGGTTACGGTTCAACAAGAACCAAAACCAAACCGGCCACAAACAGTTCAGTTCGGTTTTATGCGGTTCGGTTTTGGTTCCAACCAGAACCAAAACTAAACTTGGTGGAATGAATGAGAGAGATCAAAAATAAAATACCTGAGAGGAAAAGTAAACCCGTTAGAATTTTTGCAAGAGGGAATTCGAAGTCTGGGGCTCAAACGCAGGAATTTCACATTATATGAATGAGTATTTTTTGTATAATATAGTATGTAAAACTGAAATTTAAAACTCAAAATCGCAAAACCACAAAAACCGCATCTGATCGCACAGATTATAAACTGCACCGAACGATTTAGTTGTGGAGCAGTTTTGTTCGTTGAAAAACTGAATAGTTTGCGGTGCGGTTTTTGGCGGTACAAAATCTACAAAACTGCACCACATCGTTGTCATCGTTCGTACCGACTTCTTCGAGAGGGTCTGACATTCTAATCACCGCCAATGAGTATATGCTACCTTCATTTTTCCATAGTTTTGTCGTCTCCTATTTGGTTAGTGGTTTCTTCCTATTCGACTATTTCTAGACATCGATTGCAGGCATTCATGTTAGAAACTATTTTGGTATTACGAGTGACAGGCACGGGGTTCCGTCCCTATGGCCAAATGCGACAGTACCTCAAATGTGATAGTGCACGAGGAGCTCCCGTGCCACGCGCGATATTATCTCGACCACGACCCGCAAACCCATGAGTGTTATACTCCGCTTGTTGCTCATTTTTGCATTGTGCACGGGGGCTTGCGAGCGGCGGGGAGAACACATTTTTTATATAGTTAGAGGACTTTATCTATATGAAAGCATATTTTTTAAAATAAAAAACACATAAAATTTTAAAATTGGAATTTTTTTTAATAAATAAGGATAAAATGAGAAAGTGAATGTTTAACCAAAGGGTGTTTTTCCCTTTTAATATAATATTGATTCTTCTTTTTCAGCTTTTCCTTAAAAGATATTAAATAATATTCAGAATTTAAATTCCTGACTCCTGAGATCTGAAATGAATCGGGGAGCTCCAATCTCTATTCAAAGATCACGATCGTGTAATGTTGATGCATTGTTCAAACCACACCGCACGGTTTTGGTGCGGTGCGATTTTGTTCAATCCAAAACCGACTCTCTTTGGTACGATTGCGGTTTCAGTTCAAACCGTACCAAGCCGCATCAGTTTCACCCTTAATAGTAAGTATAGTTATTATAAATATATTATAAAATTAACAATATTATAATAATATTAATATTAACAACAATATTATAAAAAAATAATAATAAACGGGTCGCGGTTCGGTTCTGGTTCGGATCGGGTCTAAAATTCTTGAAACCGCTTGAGACTTGTATGTTGCGGTTCCGGTTCAGATTCTGATCCGGATAATAAAATGAAAGAACCATGTCCGGACCAATGTTGTTCACGGTTCCAAAATTCAAACAAGAACCCGGATAATTAACGAACGATTCGGTCCGGTTCTTTGTGGTTCTGGTTCGGTTTATGATTTTTGGTTTTAAGTGATAGCTCCAGTCGTTACTCTAATTTTTTATGTGAAGAACCAAAGTCCACGTATGTTCAAGTCCATAAAGTTCCTTCAGGAAGATCTTCATACTATTATAATGATTATCCTTGTCCCTAACGCTTAACTCATAGTAATCGTGTGACCCTTCGACACAACCTGAATATGGAAGGAGGGGTTATTACAATGAACATTATTTTGAGGAGAGTCTTAACTATAGGTTTTGTAGAGTTGCAAACCGTTTGATGGTTTACCAAGTTCTTTAACTATTGGCTCGTGGACATGAGATATTATCTTGATCACTTTGAGTTATTTTGTGAGCCTTGCGTCAAGTTTGTGAGGCTTAGGTTGTTAGGTCAGATAAGAAAATACTGGGATAGCATTGAGAGGACCCTAGAGTGATATCGTCTTCCCCCCATCACTAGTTGGGAGGAGATGAAACAGAGGTTCTGTCACAAATATTTGCTGACATCATATAAGAGCCTCCTAATCAAACAAGTATTTACCATTCAGTAAGGATTGATGGCTATTGTTGAGTATAAAGATTATTTTGATGAGTTAGTAGTGAGTAGCGATATTCAGGATAAGCCAGTCATAGCCGCTGCAAGATTCTGTTTCGGGCTTAGGTATGCAATATGTGTCGCATTGTATGGTCATCGGTTAGATTCTGTTGAGCAGGCATTTCAGTTCGTCATCCACTAAGAGTAGACCATGAGATCCGCTAAAATTAATCGAGTATGCTCGCACCGCGACCGACCCATCTTGAGTTCTCCCCAGCCAAAGGCCACACCCATGCCCACCTGTGTTCCTATGGACACAAAAGACAAGACATCTGATATAGATTTCTCCAGTGAGGATTAGTGTCCGTTGAGTAGTCTGCAACTTGAGTTTAACCAACTTTATGTGATCCCGAATGAGAATGAGTACGAGTAACGGTGATCCTATAGTTATATGTACTTCCCTTACCCATTGTGACTTAGATACTGCTCTGACCAACGGCTTACCCATGAGTACTTATTCATCAGAGCTTCGTGATGAAGTAGCGATAAGTCATGTCTACAATAAAAATTGATAGTCTAACATTGATTGTAGTGGTTGTCTCACCTGCTTTTAATGACACTCCCTGTTAACGAGGAACCTATTTCAGCACTCATTGCATCAAAGATGAATTTTATTATACCCTTCCTACTGAGCCACCTGATGTTTTGTTCGTTGAGGCATTCAACACGTCATATAATGGTATCTTGATGTCAATGTCTCACACATTCTTAAGGTTGTTTATATTACACTCGACAAGAATTTATACACTCCACCTAAAGAGACTCCAGATAAACCACCATTAATTCAAGATGTGTCTACTATTTATGAGTTAGTCAATATTGAGAGTGCTCTCGATAGCCCGGGGATCGATTCCAACACCGTTAGTGTTGATACTTCGAGTGATTATTTAAATGATCATCACACCGGTGATGGATTTTTTTACACCTCACTCTGTGAACCCCTTGACCATGTACCTTTTTGGAACGAAAGATGGAGGGTTGTAGAGGCTCTGCATAGAAGACCCATTGAGTCCGTCGATCATCATTTGTCGTCATTGTGTAGCACGCAAGTCTGTCCGATGTACGATTACTTGCAATAATGATATTTATAAATCTTATGTTGCTAGCCACAGAAAATTACAAAGCTTTGGAGAAGAACATGTGAAGATTCGTATATATGCTGAGAGATTCCTTAAGGGAACTGCTTAAAATAAAATGTTAAGCAATTAGGTCCTTACACGGTTATCAAAAGGATAAAACAAATGCTTACAAATTAGATATTTTACGGAGAATGAGAATTTCACATGTATTCAACAATGTAGATTTGACTTCATTCTTCAAGCCACACTACTATATGTAATCTTCGCCGCCCGCCACTTCAGCTCATCAACCCCAACATTCACCTACTATTTCATTACAACCACGGACTACTCCTACTAGACTACAGCTCCAGCCTTCAGCGCCGACTTTCATCCGACAACTTCCACAGCAGTACCACATTTTCCGACAAAAGTATCATCAACCACAAACATCAGACCATTGTCAGTATTATCTTCCAACATTACCTACAAAAATGTCATTACCAGTATCAACACCATCACCGTTCTTGACGTAGACGACAGCAACAGTATCATCATCTAGTGTTGTTCTCATTCAGAAGAACACATCATTGTCATACATCGACTGTGAAAAGATTCTCGATGACACTCTTATCACTCGCACGAATATTGATATGGTTTTGAGTAGTCATGGGGCATCTGCAGATTATTCTTCACCACTACTTCAATCCTTTAAAAACAATGTTGTTGTAACAATCCAAATAATAAAGTGTGTAACAAATTTTGAAATCCCCGATGATAAGAAAGAAAGGTTGTGCCTCATTTTTTTGTTTGTTTAATTTTGAGTTATGCTCATTTTAATTCGTGATACTTAATTTGAAATTGAGGTTTATAATTTTGTGAAAAATTTTATTTTATGTTTAAGTTATGTTACATGTTGGCTGGTTTACATTGTAAGAAATAGTTTGATTTGGTGTGCCTATAGTGCTGGTGAGTGACATATGATGTGTTGGCTGGTGACATTATCTTTGTAATGACATTTGGCATAGTTTTGTGTTGGCTGGAAGGATAACTAAGCGGCACCTGGATCAAATAATACGGTGCATTGATGTTAATTTGGGTCGATCTCACCGATTCACCGCTTCCTCGCGCTAATAAAATATCCCGTCCGCCTCTTCCTCTCCAGTATCTTCTTCTATTTCCACACGACGCTGCTCCTGTGCTTACGTGTGTTGGTTGCCACTTGCCGCTCCTTTTGGACTTTCCCTACTCTCCTCTTTTGCAAGATCTTTCCCTATGTTCCCCTCTGAAGTTTTCTGCCGCTGCATAAGGGACGTTGCCGCCTTTTGCCATTGATTAGGGCTGCTTATGCCGCCAGTTTTTACTTCCTACCACTGCTTCTGTTGGGCTGTCGATTTCTCTGCTGCTACACAGCCACTTCAGTGTCTCTTTCGGAGTTTCTGGAAGGTCTTGGCTGAACCTCTGCTTGTCCGAGAAGGACCAGTTGTGCAACAACTTCTTCCTTCTTCTCCCACTGTAAGTGCTCTCCTTCTCCTGCTATTTCTTCATGTTGGCTTTTCTCTGGTGTTTTTGTATATGGCTTGTTGTTGGGAGTTTCGGAGTTGCAGTTTACTGAAGGAGGAGCAATTGCTCTTCTTGACCAGCTATATTATTTTTCTTGCTATGATTTCATTTGGCTGCCTTCCCTCTTTTTGACCGGCTGATTTATTATTGGGCTTTTGCTTTTGCTGAGTTATTTCTGTATATAGTTTGGAGTTATTTCTGTATATAGTTGGTTGCCATATGAATCATTATGGGGCTGAATTTCTGCTATAATATTAAAACAGCTTATGGACTGTTTGGTTTTATATTTATTATGTAGTTTTGAAGAAGGGGATGAGTTTTTGACCTATTAAAAAGTAAATAACAGAGGAGCTGATGTGGGGACAGCAAATATATAAATATATATGGCTATTAAGGGTTGCTGTGGGTTTACTTTTGGACGGCTAGTATAGTTCATTTGTACTGTTAATTGGGTGGTTATTTAACTCATTTCGGGCCTTCTTTATTGGGTGTTCAAGCATGTTATTTCATATTTATTTTTTGATTTTGAAATTCCATTGGGTTTGTGTTGTTAAAAATAATTTGGTTTGATTTCAAATTTGCTTTCATGTTTGGAGAAGAGAATTATTGGTCAGTTATTCGTAATTCTTTTTTGTTCAAATTAGATTTTTTACCTATTTTTAAATATGGTACTTTTGGCGGATTTTGATGCTTGAAACATATTTTTTTAAGTACTCATGGGACGTTTCCCAAACCTTCGACACACCCTTAATAAAAGTCTTATCCTTTTTAACATCACACTACAAATATCTAAGAGACGCAACAAAATTAAAAGTACGTACTTTTTCAGTATTTTCCGAGGCCAAGAAATTAGAGGATGGCATCTCGAGATAGATGTAGTGATGAAGCTGAAAAGGATAAAGGGAAAGGAAAAACTATGGTGAGTTTCTTATTTCTTGAATTATGCTTTACTAAAGTATTTTGGATATTACATGTGTATTGTTTTGTTTCTTTTTAAGATAATTTTGTTTGTGCATATTATTTTTGAAATCAGTAATATGAAATATCACTATGAAAATAAATGTGGATGACAAATAAAAACGATATAGTTTCTGAGGGAAAATTAATATTTCAAAACACATATTTTCATGGAAAAAGATGAGTAATTTGATAGACTCTAATAAGACAAGATAAAAAATGCTTAAAAGTCTCCATATGGGAAATGTTAATGATTGGATTGAATCATATGATGTAGGGGATTACCTACTGAGGGATTTCCCATGTAAGGGGTTTGCCTACAATTGCCCTAAAAAGGTGGGGGCCACATTTGTTGCATGCCTCGATATTTCCTGACTTATGTAATTAAAACACGGAAGAACATTTGAATAAAATTTTGAGATCTAAAGAAGCATTTTTGATGGAAATTGACCAAATCTTGGATACTGCAATTTTTAGAATATGAGGATATAAATACTTCTTGTGGTTTTGTATGCATATTACTATTTACCACCTTGATTTTATGTATAATCGTTCAAGAGATACTAATGCAACCTGAGTTGCATACTTCTTATTTTAATTCTATCCATGTAATTTTCTTTATTTGTAGCGCGTGTTTTCACACGTGGTTGTATGTTTTGTTTCGCGCACGTTGTTTGACTAATTGGTGAGACTGGCCTATTAGACTTTGAATAAAAAAGTTCGTCAATTAATGTTAGGTGATAATTAGGGCAAGTTTTGAAGAGTTCATTTTTATTAAGTAATTAAAATATTTTCTGAAATTAACATAAAATACATTTATTTCAAAAATAAAAGATTAAAAATTTGGGTATCAAACAAAGAGTCTCTTGAGACAATGTTACGTGCTCGGGATTGCGAGCGTGTGCTCAGGGGAAGAGGAAAGTCCTCATGGGAGGAGGATGGGGGATTCCGGCGAGCTATGGCGGCTGGAGGCATGTGAATCGGCGGAGGCGGCACAGTCGAATCGCGGTTTTCACGATTTTCCTGTGGGAGAGGAAGCCGGCTAGGGCAACCTGGCAGAATAAGCACGGTAGAGAGAGAGAGAGAGAACTAGAGAGAGGGTTAGAGAAAACAAAATGAAAATATTTCTTGCTTACATGTCTTGGTCACACACACACATATATATAGTTCATAAAAGTGCCCCCTCCTTGGGCTTAGACATGGAGGATCGATTACGCCTGCAAAAATATAAAGTCGACTAGATAAATAGTTCGCGACATGCGCGACCAAGGCGGGACCAAGGCGGGACTGTAACATCCTCACCCTGCTCGACGACAAGCTTGCCCTCAAGCTTGGTCTGTAGTGACGGTGGGCGTCAGATCTCCCGTGTCAGTGTCAGCATCCCGTTCAGAAGCCGAGTCGTCGACCTCTAACCAGAAGAGGCACTTACAGCGATGTCCACGAAAAAATGGCTCATCGCAGTTGTAACAGAGACCCTTGGCACGGCGGTCATTCATCTCCTGTGGCGACAGTCGTCGAATGGTAGTTGGGCGGTCGGCGTCGTAGTCTGGGGCGATGAGACTGGCTGTGGTCGGTGACATAGGCCGCGGAGGAAGCTTGGACCCCTCGGAGTCCTGGTGATGTAGATGAGGGCGGTCCAGACGCTTCTCGCAAATGCGAGCCAAACTCATTGTCATGGTCAAATCTGCGGGTGCCTGAAATTCTACGTCCATGCGGAGGCGCTCATGGAGTCCCACTGTGAAGATGGACATCTGCTGTGTCGGAAGAACGGTGGTAGTGCGGGCCAGGAGGACTTGAAACTGTTCAAGGTACTCGTCGATCGGACCAGTCTGCCGGATGGAATGAGATCCCCCAAGGGATTGCTGTGGAGGGGTGGCCCGAAGCGGAGGGTGCAATTCACCTTGAAATCTTCCCAAGAAAGGAGTGGTTTCTCCCGTTGCAGTTAGGAAAACCAAAGTTGCGCGGGGCCCATCAGGTGAAAGGCAGCAATGCTGAGCCACTCGTCAAGGGGTGCGCTGGTGGGCGAAGAACTGCTCGCAACGAGAGAGACAAGCTAAGGGGTCTTTGTGACCATCGAATATGGGAAAATCCAGCCACAAGTATCATGACACCCCGTTGTCGTCATGCCGCGGGGGACAAAACTCTGGCAGGGTTGGCGGAATCGGCGCTTCACTGGAGGAACCCGTGGCCGGTTGGGCCGGTCGGTTAGCCGCTAGTTGGGTGGTGACGGCGGCAATGAGAGCGTTGTTGTTATCCGTGAGGAGCTTGGCGAGAGACTTGAAAATCTGCGAGAGGGAGGGCTGATGGGCCATTGTGTGAGGCGGAGGTGGTGGGTTAGCGACGCCGGAGGGAATGGGGGTAAAAGGTGTCGGTGGCGAAAGTAGTCTGGTAGAGGCGGCAAGCAAGGGGCCCCCGTCGAGGGAGGGGCCGAGAAGGATGCGCGGGGAAGAGGGGCCGGCGGTGAGCGGCCGGTGCGAAGCCGGGTGCCGAGGGTTTGACTGCGTGGAGGGGTCGTGCGGGCCAGAGGAGGTCGAGGAGGGGTCGGACGGCCGCAGCTAGTCGGGAAGGGGTCGTGCGGGTCGGAGGAGGTCGGGGCGGCGCTGTGCGGGCCGGAGGCGGTCGGGGCGGAGCTGTGCCGGTCGGGGTTGGCCGGGGCGGCGCTGTGTGCGCCGAAGTTGGTCGGGGCGGAGCTGTGCGGGTCGGGGTTGGCGGGAGCGGCGCTGTGCGGGCCGGAGTTGGTCGGGGCGGAGCTCTGTCGGGGCAGATCTGGCATGTTGGCGGTGGCGAGGAGCGTTCCCTCTGATACCAAGGTGTTACGTGCTCGGGATTACGAGCGTGTGCTCCGGGGAAGAGGAGGGAAGTCCACAAGGGAGGAGGGATTCCGGCGAGCTATGGCGGAGGCGACCGGAGGCGTGCGAATCGGCGGAGGCGGCACAGTCGAATCGTGGTTATCGAGATTTTCCTGCGGGGGAGGAATCCGGTTAGGGCAACCTGGCGGAATAAGCACGGTAGAGAGAGAGAGAACTAGAGAGAGGGTTAGAGAAGACAAAATGAAAATACTTCTTGCATACTTGTCCTGGCCACACACACACATATATAGTTCATAAAAGTGTCCCCTCCTTGGGCTTAGACATGGAGGATCGATTACGCCTACAAAAATATAAAGTCGACTAGATAAATAGTTCGCGACATGCGCGACAAAGGCGGGACCATAACAGACAATTTCATTGATTTCATCATTTATTGCTCAACCTTCTAATATCTTGAATTATAAAATCAGCCCTTAATTTATTTGATTTTGTAACATCAGCCATTCTTTTTCCTTTCAATATAGTTGGCAGCCTTTTTGAAACCCACGACCTCATTAAAGCCCTTAATTCAAAGCCTTTTTTCTTTATTAAAAGGATGGTCAACACAGGAGCTGGGAAAAAGAAACGACAGAGAAGACTCTTTTTTTGCGTCGTTTCTCCAGCTCCACTTCCGATCCCGTTTCCCCTTCCAGCCACTCGGCGGCGTCCCCCCAGCTCCGGCGCCTCCCCTGGAGGCCCCACCAAAGTCCAGAGACTCCTCAGGTCGGCTCCAAGGAGAACAACGACTCTCCACTAAGCTTCGACGCTCCAGTGGCCTCCGCCAGACCAGTCCCATTCCGTCACCGACTTCCACAGCGACCCTGCCCTCCGGCAACCTAGCTACTACCCACCTCCGACTGATTCGACTCCTCTCCTATCGAAACCAGTCACCCAGCTTTACATTGAACCTCCTGTGCAACAGCCATAGTTTCTGCAGGGCCAGAAATCCTTTCCTCCCCTGTCAAGTCGCGTCCAAGTCTCAATCTTCTTCAACTATTCAGTTGTCGGGCTAAGCAACCTTTACCCGAGAGGATCCATTGTTAATTCACTGGATCAAGGTATACCTCGCTCTTTCCCATTTACTCGTTTTGTGTTAAAATATTTTTATGCTTAATTTAAATGGATTTCTAAAATCAGAGCTTGCCCTAAAATTATCCTCTTGCATCTTTTGTCGTTAATTTCTAAACTCCATTGTTTTCCTCCTTATTTCATGAATACTCGTGGAAAAGCTATTTTGTTTTGTTAATTACGCATGAGTGATATGCACTTAAGTGTTTTCGACACTGAGGACGGACATCGGACGTGAGCGCTCGTGAAAACTTCGCTAGCACCACAAAATTGATTCCCAAGTTTTATCTTTTAAAATTAATTCGTCGAATCAGGAATACATCAGTTTGGTATCAGAGCAGGTTCGATTCATTCCTATCGTTACTCGAACGATCTTGATCTTATTTAAGTTGTTTTAAAAAATAAAAAAAATAGTTTTAAAAAATTATGTTACTTTTTATTTTAAAAGAAAAAAAAATTTGTTTAGTCCACTGTTTACTTTAACAAAAAAACAAAAAAATCAGAAAATTTTAAATTTCTAAAAAAACTAATTTTAAATGGAGAGTCACATAGATCGTATAGACACCAGCATAGGTGACTTAGCCAACAGAATGAGTGAACTGATGAAAACGGTAGAAGCACTCACTTCCAACGTGAGAGACACGAGCCAAATCGTTAACGTGTTAAGGACCTTCGTTAATAACTTAAAAGTTGAACGTCACCTAGGACTAAATCAACCTGCTCGCCAAAGTCCTAGGCAAGAGGAAAAAATCCAAACCCGCAGAACCTGCACAACCAGAACTTGGACTCCGTCCCCAACCCCGTTGGGATGATAGAGTTAAGTTAGATGAGAATGATTTTGCGGGTCACGTAGAGCCCGAGAAATGCCTTGATTGGTGTGAGCGCTTGGAAAGATTCATGACATGGAAACAAATGCCTATGAATCGTCAAGTGGAATATGTCGTCCTTCGGCTTAAGGGACCCGCACTAGTCTGGTGGGTTCAGTTAGAGCACACACGATTCACCTTGGGCCTAGCCCCTATCAACACGTGGGTTGAGTATAAGTATACGGCGGTAACAAGGATACGGAAGTACGATATGTCCCTCTCAAGAAATGGCATCATCCACCAGACTATTTGCAAATTCTTTATGCATTTCAGGTTCAGTCCTGGACATTTCAGTTGGATGATGATTAATCTGGACTGATTCAGTCCACACTGGAATCAGTCCACTCTGGACTGATCAGTCCAGCTGCGCGACGGGATCAGCAGCGCGACGCGCGACGGGATCAGCCGCGCGACGGCGCGACGGGATCAGCAGTACGAGTATACCTACGGAGAGTATAAGTTACAACTACGGAAGTTTTTAGTGCAAGGTTTCACAACCTTGCGAATCTAGGATTAGTGTTGCAATCTAGATTAGACCAACACGAGAAGGACGATATGACAGTGTCCCGTTATCTGAATGGGCTCCGTTACGCTATTAGGGATGAGCTAGAGTTGCATGACTTTAGAGATTTTGGCGAAGCATCCAGTAGAACACGTAGAGGCCACACTTCAGAAGAGGACATCTGGGGCTAGGTCTACTGATAGGCCTTCCTCGAGCACCACCACCACTGCACCCACCTCTAAGAATTCTGATCCCCCTTCTCATATCACTATTGGGGCCCCAGCTCCTCCCACTGGTCTCACCCGAGGTAAGAAGCTCATGGGATCCAAGTCCAACACTGGAGTATTCCGATGTTTCAAGTGTATGGAGCCTAAACACAAATCTTCTGAGTGTCTGCGACGCCACTTCGTCGCAATTACTGATTCATCTGATGGGCGTGAGCCAGAATATGGAGTCTTCCTTAGTGACTCCAAGCCTGAGCCCGAGTCTGAAAGCATTATCGAGGTCGAGGGAGAGCAAGGTGAGCACTTAGTTTGTGTCCTTCGTCATAACTTGATTTCCCCTAGTGAGACCACAAAGCGTGATTTTCAGAGACACAAGATTTTTTGCACTACTGCACGTATTCAGGGGCATTTTTGTTCCATCATCATTAACAGCGGCAGCATGGAAAATTTTGTTTCCCAACGTATGGTTGAGAAGTTAGGACTCAAGACACACCCCTTGGAGCGGCCTTACCACTTATCTGGGGTTAATATTCACCTGACTATGCATGTTACTCATTGCTGTCTTGTGGAGTTCTCTATCGGGGATGTGTATCAGGATTCTGTTTTGTGTGATGTTGCACCCATCGATATCTATCATATCATGTTAGGTAGAGCATGGCAGTACGATAGGCGCGTCGTGCATGATGGTGTGAGGAACTCCTATTCCTTTGATTACCGTAGGCGCAAGATTGTTCTTCCCCAAAAGAATAGTCTTGTTCTTATGGCACCTGGGAGGACCTCGTCATCATCTCCCTCACCACTTTTATTCAGTGCCGCACTTCTGCCTGGACCCCTACTCCAGGAAGGCGCACTTGATTCTTGTGAGTCACCCACCTTAGATGTTCTGTCAGCACCTCCTCACATTGATTTTATATTCAGCGATCACGTGTAGTTCGCAACGCTATCTCGTGAGTGTAAGCGAGCAATTTGGGCACCGTCAACTGAATTTTGAATTTTTTAGGCTTAGCCTTATTGGGTAAATTGAAACGTTTCAAAGAATTTTTACTCCTAAAAGGGGCACTAGCTTTAAGGGATTTCTCTGGATGGTTTAAAATGTTAAATTTGGGATCCTTTTAAAATTTTGCGACGCTAGTGGTACTTCAGCGGGTGAAAACATAACGATAGTTGACACTGGATTTGCAAATACTTGTAAGTCTCTAGCACGAGTGCGAAAGCTGCAATTTAATTTAATGATTCCACATACTGCCCTTGCTAACTTCCTACCTCGTTTCTCGCTATGTTTCTTTGATCCGCCTTTTTCCCCAGTTTGTGATGCGTTCTTTGATGCTCTGATTTTGATTGTCCATTTATATATTATGCATGAAATTATAGTTAACAATTTTCACGCATCTTTGGAAAAATATAACTCAACGGATGATTTTATCACTGAGAGTTATATTTCTTCAATGGAGGTTGGTTTCACGCATCTTTCAGGAAACAGGGTATACCTACAAGTCATGTGTTGCAGCGATGAATCCATCTTTGTCCAACTCTCCTACAGCAGGTCGTCATTTGGATCCTTCAGCGGTAGGTTCCATCATATTCTCGACGGGGTCAAAATCTTTCAACCCCGGGGGAATTGATGCAACCTGAGTTGCATACTTTTTATTTTTATTTTATCCATTAAATTTTCTTTATTTGTAGCGAGCGTTTTCAAGCGTGGTTGTATGTTTTTTTTCCGCGCACGTCTCTCGCGCACGTTGTTTGGCTAATTGGTGAGACTGACCAATTCGACTTTGAATAAAAAGGTCTGTCAATTAATGCTAGATGATAATTAGAGCAAGTTTTGAAGAATTCATTTTTATCAAGTAATTAAAATATTTTTTGAAATTAACATAAAATACATTAATTTCAAAAATAAAAGATTAAAGTTTGGGGAATATCAAACAAAGTCTATTGAGATAATTCCATTGATTTCATCATTTATTGCTCAACCTTTTAATATCTTGAGTTATAAAATCAGCCCTTAATTTATTTGATTTTGAAACAGTAGACGTTCTTTTTTCTTTCAATATAGCTGGCAGCCTTTTTGAAACTCCATCCTCATCAAAGCCCTTAATTTAAAGCCTTTTTTCTTTATTAAAAGGATGGCCAAACCCATGAACATAGGAGCTGGGAAAAAAACGACGAGAAGACTTTTCTTTTCTGCATCGTTTCTCCAGCACCATTGTCGATCCTGTTTCCCCCTTCCAGCCACTTGACGCCCCCCCCCCCCCCAGCTCCGGCGCCGCCCCTGGAGGCCCCACCAAGGTCCTACAACCCCTCCTCAGGCCGGCTCCAAGGAGAACAACGAATCTCCACTAAGCTTTGACGCTCCAGTGGCCTCCGCTAGACCTGTCTCGTTTCGTCAGTGATTTCCACAGCGACCCTGGCCTCCAACAACCTTGATACTACCCACCTCCGACTGCTTCGACTCTTCTCCTGTCGAAACCAGTCGCCCAACTTAACATTGAACCTCTCGTGCAGCCACCATAGTTTTTGTAGGGCCGGAAATCCTTTCCTCCCCAGTCAAGTCCCGTCCAAGTCTCTGTCTTCTTCAACTATTCAACTATCGGGCTAAGCAACCTCTACACGAGAGGATACATCGTTAATTCACTGGATCAAAGTATACCTCGCTCTTTCCCATTTGCTCGTTTTGTGTTGGAATATTTTTATGCTTAATTTATATGAATTTCTAAAATCAGAGCTTACCCTAAAATTATCCTATTGCATCTTTTGACGTTAATTTCTAAATTTCATTGTTTTCCTCTTTATTTCACGACTACTCGTGAAAAAGTTACTTTGTTTTGTTAATTACACACGAGTGATATGCACTTAAGTGTTTGCGAAACTGAGGACGGACATCGGACGTGAACGCTCGTGAAAACTCGGCTAGCACCACAAAACTTTAAATTGATTCCCAAGTTTTATCTTTTAAAATTAATTCGCCGAATCAGGAATACATCAGATACCTTACTCACATAGTCATATTTTTATGGCTAACACATCGTGGACGCTATTTTTTTAGGAAACAGGAGCATCTCCCAGTGCGCCATAGAGGGCTCCCCTAACGGCAAAATAAAAAAAAAAGTGTGATGAAGAAACCGCGAGGATATGTCTTAAGATATTTATTGGGATCGAAGAAGCACAGGAAAGACAGGGCAACCTGTGAAGATTGGCAGTGTGCCTTTTGTAATCAAGTCGATTAAATATTTGTACCTTATATCATTTGTAACAAACTTGTATAAATGGAATAAATCGTGGTGTTGTTTTTTACTTTGTACATGTTGATCACTTTTTGATGCAATGCTTCGACGAATAAATTGGAAACTATGCTCGGTTCTTGAGTCCATTATGGAGACCAAAAAAGGGTCTTCACAAATTGGTATCAGACGGAGTGATTTTCAATCAATTCGGCCATAGTGAGTACAAAGTAAGGGCATGAATAACTAAAATAGTTTAATTAATTAAAACTCCCTTATAGGGACACCTTCAAGTCTATTCGAGCCGAAGACGTCGAGAGTTGAGGGAGGATCCTGAAGTACATCAAGATACAATATCTATGAAAAGTGATAGTGGGGATCAACAATGCCCATCTCCGTTGAAACACTGAAACTGGTATTTCCTACGTTAGTTGCTTTAGGACCAACTATCCCTCAAGTTGATCTTATTCCTATATCAAACCCTACGAATCCACCTCCTGAAATTCCTCCCGTAGCGCCGGTACCACCACAACAACGTCAACTGGATATTGATTTAAAACAATTTTTAGAATTAAAACCACCAACCTTTCGAGGAGACTTATCTCCCTTAGACGTTAAAGACTGGATTATGCGGGTAGAAACGATCTTTCAAGTGATGCAGTGTCTAGAAGACCGGAAGGTGGGATTAGCCTTTTTTGCTAAAAGGCGTAGCAAAATGCTGGTGGAACAATGTCGTTAACAAGAAATACGTTGAACGTGGCGTCATAACCTGGACTAATTTTTTACACTCATTTACTAACTAGGTTGTCCTAAGGTCAAAAAAAAGAGTATTGCACAATCAATTCTTCCGACTAGTCCAAGAAACTAAAACAGTCCTACAATATGAAACAGACTTCTCAAAGTTAGCATATTATGTTGATTTATTGGTAACCACAGAAGAAGATCGTTGTCGTCAATTTCAACAGAGACTACACGACGATATCCGTAATTTGTTAGTTTCCTAAGATCTTTTAGAATATGGCAAACTGGTCGAGAGAGCCCGACTGATAGAAATTGATCAGGAGAAATCGCAGAAACGACGAGATGTGGGTAAACGAAAAGTGATGGAAACTCCAAGCCAGGATGAAGTGCAAGGAAAAGAGAATAAATCATTTCAATCTGGCCTAGCTATCAGTAATGCGTCTCAATCAACCACAACAAAATGTGTGAAGTGTGGATGAATGCATCGAGGAGACTGTTTAATTGGACTGTTATTACTGTCGTCAACCCGGGCACAGGAAGAATGCATGTCCAAAGCTTCAGAATAGAGAAGTTAACTCTCGAGGACCACCACTTCCCCTGTAACCCAAATTATATCAAATGGATACTGAATCCTTAGCTTCGGCACCTGCCCCAGCTCCTCAAGAGAAATCTCGGAAGAAAGACTAATTCAACCTCGAGCATTTAATTTGGGACCATTTTGTGAGAAAGGAAATAAAGTGTAAATGTATTTTTTTATCCTGTAAATTCTGTAAATAAAATAAACATGTTATCTTTATCCTTCATCTCGTTTGATATGTCAACATCCATACAATGAGATATTCGAGGACGAAAACTTCTTTTAAGGGGGGGAGAAATTGTAACAACCCAAATAATAAAGCGCGTAACATATTTTGAAATCCCTGATGATGAGAAACAATGTTGTCAAGATCGAGATCTTACCTAAGATCGGTCGGCGGTGGTAAGATCATAAAACGTGGGATCGACAAGAAACGATAAGATCTAACTTACTATACAAAATTAAAAAAAATCTAATTTATATATAAAAATATCTAGTAGATCAATAATCATAAATCAATATATATATATATATAAGTTCAACTGCATAGTAAATAATAATATTACATTTAACTCATTCAAAATAAGTCATCTAAGCTAAAGTCCAAATTGCTTAATGAAGCATCTTCGTCGCCTTCATTTATCTCAAAATCGTTTTCTCCTCCGCCTATGTGAGCAGCTACCTCTTCAACATCCGGAGGCTCTATCTCAAGATCATCATCTTCATCGGCAACAATCCACTCATTATCGGATGGAATATCATCAAAATTATGTTTCTGAGTTTTATTCAACTTGCTATTGGTCAAACGAGAATTCGCCATCACAAAGACAACATCATTCATTGTCTTTTGCTTCAAACGATTTCTTCTTTTTTTGTGTACCTGGAAAAAAAATTAATTAGTATACAATAATTTTTTTGATTAAAAATATTTAATAAATTGTAATTATACTCTTTCAAATGCACTCCAGTTTCGCTAACATCTAGAAAAACTACATGTCAAGCTCAATACACGTTTTGCAAAATTTTATAGTTCTGGATGTTCTTCTCCATAAGAATCTCATCATGCCGCTAGAGTTTTGATATTAATACCAGTTTTGGCTACTATAGAGCCAAAGAATTTTTTTCGATTCTTAAAATCCTCCAGTTGGCTATCAATCTTTGAAATTTCATCAATATCTCCCCCGGTCATTCTTTCTAAACAGTTATATAGTCTTCGCTTCACCTCATAATCAGCTTTAAATGGCAGACAATAGTGAAAATGAAGGTTTAGATAATAGTCAGCACCCTGTAATGGTCTGTGCAATTGTTCGTCTAATCGAGCATCAATCACATCCCAAACTAGTTGATAAATAATCATCACAAATAATAGAGTTAGTATATAAGGAAAAAAAATCTCATATTTATAATACTTAAAAAAAGAAACTAATTGACTTACAATTTTTGCACACCATTAAAGGCATGGGCAATGCGTTCTTTTGCTCGGTCCATTTCCTCATATATATATCTCATAGCAGGCTTCTCATCAGAATCAACCAAACGAAGCACCTTCATTAAGGGATAAGCACCCTTCAAGAAAATGACAATATTCTTCCAAAAATCTGTATCCATAATCACCTCCTCAATTAGCTTTCCTTCACTTGAGCATGCAGATCGGCTAGCTTTCCATTCATCTGAATTGAACATTCTTATCAAAGCAAGTTTGTTCTCATTAAGGCAGCCCAAAGTTAAGTATGAAATGGCGAAACGTGTCATTGCCGTTCTCACCAAATCCCTGTCTTTAGTGAAGGTTTTCAATAAAGATATGAGCAAAATGACTGATCGAGAGCAGCGAGACGACGAACAGAGGAGCGGAACGGACGGCTGCGGGGATTTTTCTGCGATTAGGGTTTATGTTCGGGATTTGCGAGTTATTATAAGACTCTTCCGTGAAAACGGTAGGATCGGTTGTGATCGTAGGATCGTACAATCCTACGATCATAAACGGCGATCCTACCGTTTCTACGGAACGTGCGATCCAAGTTCGCTCGGGCATCGTTTCCCCTGTAAAAAACGTAGGATCGTACGATCTTACGTGCAAAATTGTGATCTTGACAACATTGATCACACCGAACGGAGAGAAACGCGTCGGCCTTCCTCGCTTCACGTCGGAGAAGGTTCGTCGTTGCAAGAGAGATTTTCCTTGGCCGAAATCCACAAAGAAGGGGGGAGAACTAGGTTGGCCGAACCATAGGTGGGGAAGCCTTGATGTAGCTGAACTCTCAAGGGAGAAGGAGCCTTCGTTCTTTTAAGTAGTTGGAGAGGAGAGGGGTTGTTATGGTAGAGAAGAGAGGAGGGGAGAGGGGGAGGTGTGGCATGTTTTATAACTTTGTGGGGAAGCCTTAATGAGTTATGCTCATTAATTGAGTTATGCTCATTTTAGTTCGCGATACTTAATTTGAAATTGAGGTTTATAACTTTGTGACATGTTTTATTTATGTTTAAGTTATGTTACATGTTGGCTGGTTTATATTGCAAGAAATAGTTTGATTTAGTGTGCCTATAGTGCTGGAGAGTGACATATGATGTGTTGGCTGGTGACATGATCTTTGTCATGACATTTGGCATAGTTTTGTGTTGGCTGGAAGCAAGGTTGTCAGGATCGAGATCCTAGATTAGATCATGTCGAGGTAGGATCGGATCAGATAGTAGGGTCGGATCGAGGATCGTTTTACAAAATCAGGTTCGATTTATAAAAATTAGATCGTAGGATCGTAGGATCGTAAGATCCTAGGATCCGGATCGCGATCCTGACAATCATGGCTGGAAGGCTAGCTAAGCGACACCTGGATCATATAATACGGTGCATTGATGTTAATTTGGGTCGATCTCACCGAATCATCGTTTCATCACGCTAATAAAAGATCTCGTCCGCCTCTTCCTCTCCCGTATCTTCTTCTATTTTCGCCCGACGCTGCTCCCGTGCTTACGTACGCTGGTTGCCGCACCTTCTGGACTTCCCCTACTCTCCTCTTCTGCAAGATCTTTCCCTTTGTGCCTCTCTGAAGTTTTTTGCCGCTACATAAGGGTCGTTGATGCCTTTTGCTGCTGATTAGGGCTTCTTCTGCCGCCAGTTTTTACTTTCTGCCACTGCTTCTGATTGGCTGTCGATTTCTCCGCTGCTACACAGCCACTTCAGTATCTCTTTCGGAGTTTTTGGAAAGTCTTGGCTGAACCTCTGCTTGTCCGAGAAGGACCAGTTGTGCAGCAACTTCTTCCGCCTTCTCCCGCTGTAAGTGCTCTCCTTCTCCTGCTATTTCTTCATGTTGGCTTTTCTGGTGTTTCTGTATATGGCTCGCTGTTGGGAGTTTGGGAGTTGCAGTTTACTGAAGGAGGAGCAATTGCTCTTCTTGACCGGCTAAATTATTTTTCTTGCTATGATTTCATCTGGCTATCTTCCCACTTTTTGACGGGCTGATTTATTATTGGGCTTTTGCTTTTGATGAGTTATTTCTGTATATAGTTGGGAGTTATTTCAGTATATAGTTTTGGCTGTCAATAGAATCATTTTAGGGCTGAATTTCTGCTTTAATATTGTTGGAAGAGCTCAAAGCTTGTATGCATTACTTCGGTATCTAAATACAAGGAGAGAATACAAATATATAGGAGAGAAAAGGAGAGAAGTCCTATACAATGATGTGGGACTAATAGGAGAAGAAGGAAATAAAGAATACATGGGCCTAATACTGGGCCATTTACATGGGCTTTTCTAACACTCCCCCGCAAGCTGGAGCGTACAAATCGTATGCACCAAGCTTGGACAAGCACTGATAGAAAAGTGTACTGGGAAAAGCTTTAGTGAGCACATCCGCAACTTGTTCTGTTCCGGGAACATGCTTCAAGTCAATCTTCTTCATTTGAACATTTTCTCTGATGAAGTGGCAATCAACTTCAATATGTTTAGTTCTCTCGTGGAATACCGGGTTATTGGCAATATGTATCGTTGCTTGGCTATCACAAAGGAGAAGGGCTGGGAAAGGAAGTCTTATACCAAGATCGGTAAGAAGACTCTCCAGCCATGTTAGTTCAGACACTACAGTCGTCATTGCCCGGTATTCAGCCTCAGCAGATGATCGAGCCACAACAGCTTGTTTCTTGCTCCGCCACGTAATCAAGTGTCCTCCAAAGTATGTGCAAAACCCACTTGTTGATCGTCGATCATCAAGAGAACCAGCATAATCATCATCAGAGTACGCTATCAATGTAGGAGCTGAAGATGAGGTCTTGTAAACCAATCCTTGACCCAGGGCCGTTTTGAGGTATCTGAGAATTCGTTCAACGGCGTGAAGATGAGATTTCCGGGGAGAATGCATATATCTGCTGACACTACCAACTGCGAAGGATATGTCTGGTCTAGTTACGGTGAGGTAGATCAATTTTCCAACTAGACGGCGGTAGTATTCAGGATTCTCAAGTAAGAGATCTGAGTCGGAAGCCTGAGCACATAACTTGTGATTCACATCCATTGGGGTATTGATCGGCTTACAACCCGAGTAACATGCATCATGAAGAAGGTCGAGACAATACTTCCGCTGGGAGAGGACGAGACCATCCGGCCGTCTAGCCACCTCAAGGCCCAAAAAATACCGGAGGGGTCCCAGATCCTTTGTTTGAAAAACAGTACCGAGATGTCGTTTGACCTCTTGTATTCCCTGTGAGTCATCTCCCGTAATTATGATGTCATCAACATATACCAACAAAAGAACCGTCCCCACTGTACGGTGGCAAGTGAACATCGAGAAGTCTGTCATGCTTCAAGAAAAACCAACCTCCCGAAGAGCTTTGTTGAACCTGTCGAACCATGCCCGTGGTGATTGTTTGAGGCCATACAGCGCTTTCTTAAGACGGCAAACCTGAGACTCCCACGTGGTCTCAAACCCGGGAGGTTGTTGCATATAGACAGTCTCTTGCAAGTCGCCATTCAGAAAGGCATTCTTAATATCCAGTTGCAGTAAAGGCCACCGGCAATGGACAGCCACCGGCAATGGACAGCCACCGAGATAAGAACACGAACGGTGTTGAGTTTGGCCACCGGGGAGAAGGTTTCCTCATAGTCCATCCCGTGTTGCTGGGTGAAGCCCCGGGCGACCAGCCGAGCTTTCAGACGGTCAATCGTCCCATCAGCTGCATGTTTGATGACGAAGACCCACTTACACCCAACCGGTTTCTGACCCGGGGGAAGCGGTGCGAGAGTCCAGGTCTGGTTGGCCCAGAGAGCATTCATCTCCTCCTCCATGGCAGTCTTCCAGTCGGGATGTTGTAGCGCCTCCTGCACAGTGTTAGGAACCGAAATGGAGGAAAGAGAAGTGGCAAATGTGTGTAGGTGGGGGGAGAGACGATGCAGAGAGACATAATTTGTCAGAGGATGAGCGGTAGAGGGAGATACCTGATCAGCAGAGCACGGGGTAGCCGTGGAAGAAGCCGACTGCAGAGGGGTAGCGGAACGAGGAGGAAGACGGCGAGAGTAAACCTAGATAACTGGTGGCATGGATGGAGCAGGTGGAGGGGTAGAAGGACGTAGGGAAACAGGCGCAGTAGTAGGGATGACGGGGCGGGGTATAGGGAGCGGTGGAGATGTCGTCGTGGAGGAAGGAGCAGGGGGAGGTGAGAAGAAAGGTTGATCTTCCCAAAAGGTAACATCGGCGGAGACGATGACCTTCCGAGTGACCGGAGAGTAGCACAGGTAGCCCTTTTGGGTGCGATAATAGCCGACAAAAATGGATTTGGCGGCCCGGGGGTCCAACTTATCCGAGGAGGGACCCAGGAGGTGACAAAACAGGTGCAGCCAAAGACCCTTGGTGTAATAGGGAAAGTCGGAGTGGAGGGGAAGAGGAGACTGAATGGGGTGGCAAAGTTGAAAACCGAGGAAGGGAGACGGTTGATGAGGAAGCAGGCAGTGGAGACCGCAAAGTTCCAGTAAATTTTGGGAACCTGCATTTGGAGCATGAGTGAGCGGGCAACGTCGAGGAGGTGACGGTTCTTTCGTTCGGCAACACCATTCTGTTGGGGGGTATAGGGACAGGAGGTGTGATGAAGAATACCAAATTCTGCACATAGGTTGGTAAATTCATGGCCGGTGCATTCGCGAGCGTTATCGGTGCGCACGGTTTTAATAGTTGTGGAGAATTGCGTGCGAGTTTCGTGGATAAAGGCGCGAAATATGTGAGGGAGCTCAGAACGATCACGAAGGAGGTAAAGTCATGTGGTATGAGAGTAATCATCAATAAATGTGATGAAATAACGATATCCAGAGATACTGGTAACTTTAAAAGGACCCCAGATATTAGAATGTAATAAATCAAATGGAGCAGCGCTCCGAGTACAATGAGCAGGAAAAGAAGTACGCGGCTGTTTGCCGTAAATACAAGAATCACATCGAAAAGCAGGGAAAGATACATCAGGCAGGGCCTTTTGGAGAACAGGAAGAGGGGCATGCCCAAGACGACGATGTCAGTCCACAGCGGAGACAGATGAGAGAATAGTGGGAGAGGTATCCATAAGGTAGAGCCCGTCCTGCAGTCGTCCCCTACCAATGGTAGTCCGCGTCCGCCGATCCTGTATCAAAAAGGAAGAGGGAGTAAAGGTGACAGAGCAATCCATATGATGAGTGAGGCGGCCAACAGAAAGTAAGTTAAAAGGAGAGCTCGGAACATAAAGAGCCGAGCGAAGAGAGATGGAGGGGGCAAGAGAGATGTCGGCACAGCCGGAGACCGGAGCTGTCGCACCATTAGCGACTGTGATAGATTTCGGATGAGGAACATCCGAGTACCGGAGAGGCCGCAGTGAGGTGATGTGATGAGTAGATCTCCTGAATCCAAGATCCAACGCGGACCGGAGGAAAAACAAGTAATACCTGTAGTAGAGGTGGAGGCAACAGAGGCAGGAGGAGGGCTAAGAAGACCCTGGAGTTGCTGGAGCTGGAGACGAACAGCCGCCAGATCGGTACCAGTGGAGGAGGAGCCATCAGCAGCAGTCGCAGTGGGGCGAGGAGGATAGCCATTTTCTTGTAGCACACAGCATCCGTGTGGCCATCCCGGCCGCAATAGGAACACTTGGAACGGGCCCGACCCCCAAGTCCCCTTCCGCGAGAGCCAGAACGTCCACCGCGAGCAGAAGACGGTGGGGGAAGTAAGAGGGGAAGGGCCTGCTGAAGAAGAGACGGAGAGGAGGGTGCCGGAGGATCCAGGGGCGGTGAGACGCGAAGGAGCATAGAGCAGACATCAGAGAGAGAGGGAGTAGAAGCTGAAGCCAATACTTGAGCCTGAATGCTCCGAAGGTGAGGTGGGACACGAGCCATCATCATGGCAACACATACAGCTTCCTTTTGCACGCGCTGAGCAGCGAGGTCGGTGGTAGAAGACTGATGCTGGATCCAGGCCTCGGCCAGAGTCTTGGCCCGAGCAACAAAAGAGGTCATGTCAGCCGCCCCACCAGCATCAAGAGACTGAAGGTCTGTAATGATGTCATAGAGGTGCTGAAGACTATCCTTTCCAGAGTATAAGGAGTGAAGCTCCTTCCACATGACTTTGGCAGTCTCATGGTACATGACCATTTGATATGACTCACCCTCCAGCGAATTAAGGAGTCATGTTTGGACTCGGTCGTCATTGAGCATCCAATCCTCCGTATTAGGGACAGGAGGAGCGTTAGTAAGGTGAAGCACAAGGCCCTTGGCCTGAAGAACACGCCGAACAGAGTGGACCCACGGAACAAAGTTCTTATTCCCAGATAAGGACAGAGTGGTGATCCGCAACTCATCTCGAAGCTCGGGAAGAGAGGCCGGGCGGTCAGCAGGAGGACTAGTCGCCTGTCCGGTAGAGTCAAGAGAGGAGCCCATGGAGCCGGGGAAGACCGCCGCGAGTAGGAGAGCGCGCAGCTAGGCCGCAACCAAGTGCGGGAGAAAGTATGGACAACCCGCAAGGGTACAGGGAGAAGTCGCAGCGGACAGAAGGAGAGGTCGCAGCGGTTTGAAGAGAGAGCCCGCGCGAGAAAGAGAGGGAGAAGACACAGCGGTTAGAAGAGAGACCGCGAGCAGGAACTCGAGCGGTCAAGCGGAGAGAGGCCGCGAGTAGGAACTCGAGCGGCTTAGAGGAGAGAGGCCGCGAGGAAGAACTCGAGCGGCTAGAGGAAAGAGGCCGTGAGCAGGAACTCGAGCGGCTAGAGGAGAGAGGCCGCGAGTAGGAACTCGAGCGGCTAGGGGAGAGAGGCCGCGAGTAGGAACTCGAGCGGCTAGAGGAGAGAGGTCGCGAGTAGGAACTCGAGCGGCTAGGGGAGAGAGGCCGCGAGTAGGAACTCGAGCGGCTAGAGGAGAGAGGCTGCGAGGAGGAACTCGAGCGGCGAGGGGAGAGAGGCCGCGAGTTGGAACGCGAGCGGCTAGAGGAGAGAGAGACCGGGCGGCTAGAAGCAGACAAACCGCAAGCAGCAAGAGAAGCCGCAGAGAGTAGTGGGGCCCACGGGGAAGAGGAGAGGTTATAAAAGAGATGGAGGGGTGGATCCACGGGAGGGAGAGAGGAAGAGGAGAGGTCAGCGACTTAACAAGGGGGAAGCCGGTGAGAGAAGAGACGGGTAGAAACAGGCCGCTACCCGGTGTGAGTAGAGGATCAGGCCGCAGAGGAAGAGCGGATAGGCTAAGAAGCAAAGCCAGGCGGTTAGAAAAGGGGAAACCGCGAGGTCGGAATCACTGGCTCTGATACCATGTTGGAAGAGCTCAAAGCTTGTATGTATTACTTCGGTATCTAAATACAAGGAGAGAATACAAATATATAGGAGAGAAAAGGAGAGAAAAAGTCATATACAATGATGTGGGACTAATAGGAGAAGAAGGAAATAAAGAATACATGGGTCTAATACTGGGCCATTTACATGGGCTTTTCTAACAAATATTAAAACAGCTTATGGAGTGTTTGGTTTTATATTTATTATGTAGTTTTCAAGAAGGGAATGAATTTTTGACCTATTAAAAACTAAATAACAGAGGAGGGGGGCAGTGGGGACAGCAAATATATAATTATATATGGCTGTTGTGTATGTTGGCCGGCTGAAATTAGTGAATGTTTATAGCTGTTTGGGGCTTTGTTTTGCATATATATTGGCAAGCTTTATGTTGGTTATTAAGGGCTGCCATGGGTTTACTTTTGGCCGATTAGTATAGTTCATTTCTACTGTTATTTGGGTGGCTATTTAACTCATTTCGGGCCTTCTTTATTGGCTGGTCAGGCATGTTATTTCGTACTTATTTTTGGATTTTGAAATTACATCAGGTTTGTGTTGTTGGAAGTAATTTGATTTGAGTTTTGAATTTGCTTTCATGTTTGGAGAAGGGAATTATTGACCGGTTATACGTAATTCTTTTTTGCTCAAATTAGACTTTTTACATATTTTTAAATATGGTACTTTTGGTGGATTTTGACGCTTGAAACGTATATTTTTAAGTACTCAACGGGACGTTTCTCAAACATTCGACACACCCTTAATAAAAGTCTTATCCTTTTAAACATTACACTACAAGTACCTAAGAAACGCAGCCCAATTAAAAGTACGTACTATTTCAACATTTTCCGAGACCAAGAAATCAGAGAATAGCGTCTTGAGATAAACGTGGTGATGAAGCTGAAAAGGATAAAGAGAAAGAAAAAGCTACGGTGAGTTTCTTATTTCTTGAACTATGCTCCATTAAAGTATTTTGGATATTACTTGCATACTGTTTTGTTTCTTTTTAAGATAATCTTGCATGTGCATATTATTTTTGAAATCACTGGTATGAAATATCGCTATGAAAATAAATGTGAATGGAAAATAATATTTCAAAACACATGTTTTCATGAAAAAGACGAGTAATTTGATAGACTGTAATAAGACAAGATTAAAAAAAATGGTTAAAAGTCTGCATATGGGAAATGTTAAGGATTAGATTGAATCCTATGAAGTAGGGGATTACCTGCTGAGGGATTTCTCGCGTAGGGGGTTTGCCTACATTTGCCCTTGTTGGAAAAGCCCATGTAAAGAGGCCCATATTGGAGCCTGTTTATTTAGTTTTCTTCTTTTCTCCTATTTAGTCCCACATCATGTATGGGGATCTCTTCTCTCTTTCTCCCCCCTATAAATGTGTATTCATACCTTGTATTTGATTATTGAGAAAGTATATACAAGTTTGGGGTTTTCTCCACATGGTATCAGAGGAAATCGGTCTCTCCTTGCGGCTAGCATTCTGCTAACCGTCCGGTCTTCCCTTCTCACACAGGGCGCGGTCTGGTTTTGTCTAACCGACCGGCCTTTTCTTCTCGCGCAGGGCGCGGCCTGGTTTCTACCCGCTTGCGGTTAGAAATTTTCTACCCGCTTGCGGTTAGAAATTTTCTACTCGCTACTCCCCCCCCCCCCCCCCCCCCCCCCCCACCAATCTCGTGGCCTCCACCTCTTCTCCATTCCTCCGGTTTATAGGACTCTCTCTGACAGGTGGGGCCTTCTCCCTTGTCCCTCTATCCGTGCGGTTTCTTCCCTACCCGCTGTGATCTCCATGTCTCCCCGCCCTCTACCCGTTGCGATCTCTCGCTGCTCTCTCTGTTCTCTCGCCTATCCGCGCGGTTTCTTCCCTATACGCGCGGCTTCTTCTTTGGTTCTCGCGCGGACTCATCTTTTGTTAGTCGCTGTGGCTTCTCTAACCGCTGCAAGCTCCGCATCTAGGTCGCGGCATCTTCCCGTACTGCTGGTGTACTCACCCTGACCGTGCGGAGTTCTCGCGTGGCCTCTTCGTTGGTTAGTCGATGCGGCTTTCTATAACCATTGCAGGCTCTGCATTTAGGTCGCGGCAACTTCTCTTGCCGCTGGTGTCTTGTCACCGAGACCGTGCGGCCTCCTCAGTTCTCTAGACAAGGAGACTTCTTCTTTTTACCCGCTCTGTTTCTTTTGGTCGCGGCCTCTTTTGTGCTTGACGCTGGATAGTTGTCATCCAACCCGCGTGGTTTCCTTTCTATCCGTTGATCCTGTTGTCCCCGGTCTAGCCTCCTAACCGCTTGGACATGTCTTCTCTTGATTCTACCGGACAGGCGGCTTCCTCCTCTACAGACCGCTCGGCCCTTGCCCCTGAAATTCGGGATGAACTACAGATTACTACTATCTTTTTAAACTGGAAGAACTTTGTGGAGTGGGTGCACTCGGTTCGCCGCGCTCTTCAGTCCAAAGGCTTCCTACATCACTTGACTCAGGCTGCTTCGGCTACTCCTACTGAAGACTGATTGTGCAATGATGGTCGCGTTCAGACCTGGCTCCTCAACTCCCTTGATGGAGAACCGTATCGCATGGCCATGTATCATGAAACGGCAAAAGCTATGTGGGATGAACTTCATTCCCTCTATTCCGGGAAAGATAGTCTACAACACTTGTATGACATCATCACTGATCTTCAGAATCTTGATATTAGCGGGGTCACCGACCTCACCTTCTTTGTTGCTAGGGCCAAAACTCTGGTTGAAGCATGGATTCAACATCAACCTCCTACGATGGATCTCGCTGCACAACGTGCTCAAAAAGAGCCGTTGGTGTTGTCATGATGATGTCTCGTGTGCCACCGCATCTTCAGAGCGTTCGGGCTCAGATCCTCTCCTCTGTTGCTACTCTGTCACTATCAGATGTGTGTTCCATGTTGCTCAAGGTCTCGCCTCCTCCTGATGGTTCTGGACCTCCGTCACCGGCTCTCCTTCAGCAGACTTTTGCGCCCTTACTACACCTTCCACCTTCTGGGGGGGGGGGGCGTTCCGGCTCTCACGGCCGAGGTCGAGGAGGCCGGTCACGACCAAAGTGTTCCTTTTGTGGTAAAGATGGCCACCTTGAGGTCACGTGCTATCGCAAGCATGGACTTCCTCCTCGTCCACAGGCCGCCGTTGCTGCTCACGACTCTTCGATCACTCATACTGACATTGAAGAGGTCCGGCTTCAGCTCCAACAACTTCAGGGTCTGCTCAGTCGCCCACCTGCCTCCATCTCACATGACAGTATCGCTTGTTTATCCACTAGTCCGCGGTGGATAGTGGATTCAGGTTCCACTCATCACATCACCTCCACGTGTCCACATCAATACCTGGATTCTCCTCATCCTAAGTGTATCACAGTGGTCAATGGGGACACTGTTCCGATCTTCGGCTCTGCGGATATCCCTCTCACTTCTTCTCTATCTCTATGCTCCGCTCTTCATGTTCCAGGCTCCCCATTTAATTTACTTTTTATTGGTCGCCTCACTAATGATTTAAATTGCTCAATAACTTTTACATCTTCTTTTTTGATACAGGATCGACAGACGTGGAATATCATTGGTAAGGGACGACTGCAGAACGGGATCTATCTTCTTGATGACTCCCCTACTATCTTCTCTTTTGTCTCCTCCGTCGATTGGCATCGGCGTCTTAGGCATGCCCCTTTGCCAGTCCTCGAGAAGGCTCTACCAGATGTATCTTTTCCTCCTTTTCAGTATGAATCTTGTATTTTCGGCAAGCAGCCTCGTTTATCTTTTATATCTCATTGTACTCGGAGCTCTGCTCTTTTTATTTTAGTGCACTCCGATATTTGGGAACTGTACAGAATCACTAACATTTCTGGCTATTGTTATTTTCCAACTTTTATTGATGATTATTCACGAATGGCGTGACTATATTTATTTCGGGATCGCTCTGAGCTTCCACTTGTCTTTCGAGCTTTCCTCCTTGAGATCCGCACGAAATTCTCCACGAACATCAAAACTATTCGCACTGATAATGCTCGTGAATACACTAGCCACGAATCTGCGAACCTTTGTTCGAATTTTGGAGTCATTCACCAAACATCGTGTGCTTATACCACTCAACAAAATGGCGTAGCCGAACGTAAGAACCGCCATCTTCTCGAAGTCTCTCACTCTCTCATGCTTCAAATGCAGGTTCCCAAAGCTTATTGGAACTTTGCACTTTCAACAGCATGTTATCTGATTAACCGTCTTCCGTCTTCCGTCCTCCATACTCCACAATGTCACTTCGTTCAGCCTCTTGTTCCCCTCTACTCCGGCATTCTCTCTCATACTCTGTATCTTTGGGTGCACTTGCTATATTCACATTCTTGGTCCATCCACGGACAAGTTGGATCCCCGAGCGGCCAAACAAATCTGTGTTGGCTACTCACGAACTCAGAAAGGCTATGTCTGCTATTCTCCTACTACCTGCAAGGTAACTGTTTTTGTTGATGTTACCTTCGGGAGAATCTTCCCTTCTTCTCTGCTCCAGACCCTACACCTCTACCATCACCCGTCCTACGTCCTCTCATTCCCGTTACCACTCCCCCCCACCACCACACATTCCTGCCAAGCCTCCCACTATTTTCAAGCCACCTGTTATACGTGTTTACACTCGTCGCCAACTTAGCTCCGTTGCCCCAATGCAGTCGGCTTCGACCTCTTACGCTCCGCATCCTGCTGATCCGGCACCAGAATCAATTGCTCATCTCATGGCGAATTATGTATCCATACATCGCCTATCCCCACGACTTCAAATTTTTGTCACTTCATTATCCTCTATTTTTGTACCTAACTCTGTGCAGGAGGCTCTCCAACATCCTGGCTGGCGGGCGGCCATGGAAGAAGAAATGACTGCTCTCTGGACTAACCAGACCTGGCACCTAGTCCCTTTACCTCCAGGGCAGACACCTGTTGGGTGTAAATGAGTCTTTGTCATCAAACATGCTCCTGATGGGACAATTGATTGTCTGAAGGCCCGCCTGGTGGCTCGTGGATTCACCCAACAGCACAGTCTCGATTATAATGAGACATTCTCTCTTATAACCAAACTCAACACCGTTCGTGTCCTCTCCGTGGTTGTGCATCGTCAATGGCCCTTACATCAAATGGATATCAAAAATGTGTTTCTGAACGGCGATCTCCAAAAAACAGTCTACATGCAGCAACCTCCCGGGTTTGAGACTACGGGGGAGCCCCAAGTGTGTCATCTGAAGAAGTCCATCTATTGTCTCTAACAATCCCCTCAGGCATGGTTCGACAAGTTTAGTAAGGCAGTTCGGGAAGTCAGCTTTACTCGGAGCTCAGCGGACTTCTCTTTGTTCACTCGGCATCAGAAAACAGGAACGGTTCTTTTGTTAGTTTATGTTGACGACATCTTAATCACTGGAGACGATTTAAAGGGAATCCAAGCGGTCAAACAACACCTTAGCTTCGTCTTTCAGACAAAAGATCCGGGGTATCTTCGATACTTCCTTGATCTTGAGATAGCGAGACGTCCGGATGGACTTGTCCTCTCCCAACGGAAGTACTGTCTGGATCTCCTACAAGATGTTGGCTACTATGGATGCAAGTCTACTACTACTTCAATGGATGCAAATCATAAGCTACGTGCTCATGTGTCCGATACTGATCTTCATCTCCAAAATTTGGAATACTATCGACGTCTTGTTGGAAAATTGACCTACTTAACGGTCACAAGACCGGATATATCCTTTGTTGTTGGGGTGGTCCGCCGATTTATGCATGCACCTCGAATATCTCACCTTCAAGTCGTTGAGTGAATCCTAAGATATCTTAAAACAGCTCCAGGTCAAGGACCGGTATACAAAACCTCATCATCTACTTCAATGTTGGTTGCGTATTCTGATGCAGATTATGCTGCCTCCTTGGATGATCGGCGGTAAACCAGTGGCTTTTGTACGTATTTTGGAGGGCATCTTGTTACCTGGCGGAGTAAGAAACAAGTTGTGATTGCTCGATCCTCAGCTGAAGCAGAATACAGATCGATGGCATCAATTGTCTCTGAGCTTACATGGCTTGAAAGTCTTCTTGCTGATCTAGGAGTTAAACTTCCCTTACCTGTCATCCTGTTATGCGATAGAGAAGCGGCTATACACATAACAAAGAATCATGTCTTCCATAAAAGAACGAAACATATTGAAGTGTACTGTCACTTTATTCGGGAGAAAGTTCAAATGAAGAAGATAGAATTAAAGCATGTTCCGGGTACTGAACAAGTTGCTGATATCCTCACAAAGACCCTACCAAGTACCCTGTTTTATCAGTTCCTGTCCAAGCTTGGTGCCTATGACTTGTACGCTCCAGCTTGCGGGGGAGTGTTGGAAAATTCCATGTAAAGAGGCTCATATTGGAGCCTGTTTATTTAGTTTTCTTCTTTTCTCCTCTTTAGTCTCACATCATGTATAGGGATCTCTTCTCTCTTTCTTCCTCCTATAAATGTGTATTCATACCTTGTATTTGATTATTGAGAAAGTATATACAAGTTTGAGGTTTTCTCCACAGCCCTAAAGGGGTGGGGCCCACATTTGTTGCATGCCTTGAATTTTCTAATTTATGTAATTAAAACAATGAAAGAACACTTGAATTGATTTTTGAGATTTAAAGGAGCATTTTTGATGGAAATTGAGCAAATCTTGGATACTGTAATTTTTAGAATATGATGATATAAATACTTCTTGTTGTTTTGTATGCATATTACTATTTATCATTTTGAGTGTATGTATAGCAGTTCAAGAGATACCTTACTCACATAGTCATATTTTTATGACTAACCCGTCGTGAATCCTTTTTTAGGAAACATGAGCATCTCCCAGTGCGCCAAAGAGGGCTCCCCTAATGGCAGAAGAAAAATAAAAGCGTGCTGAAGAACTAGCGCGAAGGTATGTTTTAAGATATTTATTGGGATCGAAGAAGCGCAGGATAGGCATTGGGCAACCTGTGAAGATTGGTAGTCTGCCTTTTGTAATCAAGTCGATTAAATATTTGTACCTTGTATCATCTGTAACAAACTTGTATAAATGGAATAAATCGTGGTGTTGTGCTTTTACTTTGTACATGTTGATCATTTTTTATGCAATGATGCGACGAATAAATTGAAAACTACGTTCGGTTCTTGATTCCATTGTGGAGACCGGAAAAAAGGGTCTTCACAGTTGCGGTCTCCTCTTCAATCATATCACCACACACACTACAACCCGCGGACAGCATCACCATCAAATGTAACATTTGTGAGCGCGATGAAGACTCGTCGCTCTCTGTAGTCTCCATTATAGTGACGCACTACAAGGAGCTGTTTTGGTACGAAATAGAGGAGCTAGATGATCCAATCGGCCGAGCTTCGCTCGAGCTTGAGGACAAAACGATTTGAAGGACGGTGAGATGTGGTCTCGGGCGACGGGCCTAGTTATTGCCATCGTTTAATGTCTTTATTATTATCGTTTTATTAATGTTTAGTCATTAAAATGTTGTTAGTTAAGAGTTAATCATTATAGGTCTTCTAGCCTATTTAAAAGCATGTGTTGTTTGTGTGAAGGTATTAAATAAGTCAAATCTATTTTTCTTGTCTTGAATGAGGTTGTGGTAGCTCTCTTCGGGCACACCCCGCCTAGGCAGTCGAGTTTTTGTCTCCACGGTATCCTTCGCCTCCATCATCCCCGCCTATGTCTATCCTCCGACAACTCTACCAACATGATACGACGAGCCCGTAACAATTAAATACAAACATTAATAGAAAAAAGTGAAGTAGGGAAAGGGAAGGGAACTAACAAAATCTAGACATTGACAATTGCATGCAAACAATAAACAAATAAAAAGAAAGAAAAACCACCCAAGAAGTTGTGTTGCATATGCTTCTTAAAAATGCTAAGAATGAAAGAAGCAAAAGTGATAGTAGATAACTAAATCACAGTAAATGAAAGACTTTCAAATTAGGTCAAGTAAAACCAATAGGCATAAACGTATCAATTATGATAATTGGCCATGGTAGCTGCAAAGAATAGGCCCTCGCCGTGAATAATAATAGATGGATGGGTGATAAAATATTTCATCCAAAAGAGAAAGAAACAAGGTCAAGTATACAAGAAATAAGGTGGTGTGGTTAATTAACTAACCCATAGGTCCCTTCACCAATTTGCTCTAGTTTTTCGAAACAATCCACACCACGGGAACCCCAAGATGGAGACTCCTCAAGGTTTAACTGCCCAGAACCTGCTACTGCCATTCAATAAACTTTCCAATTTCTGCAGATTCATCAATCACAAAAGCTGCTCATAAGAAAATCATGTAAGAGATTAACTGTTGGAAAAAACAACAACAGAACACGAAAGTATACAATTCGACACAAAAATTGAATTTAAACCAAAATGGAGAGAAGCAACATTAAATCAAAAGATGAAATGCCATAATTTGCTAGCTTGCACCTCTTCAACGTAACATATATGACTGAAAGTGAAGAAAAAGTAGTATGGAAAAATTATAGACAAATCACAATAAAAACTCTATTACTCTACCGCCAATCTGGAGTAACTTAAATGCAGAGATCTAAACTTCCTCTCCTAAGATAAAAAGGATGCGGGAACCAAACAGTTGTAAATCAAAATTGTAAAAAAGAACAAAAAAAGTATAGAAAATCAAAAGGCCTTATATAATAATCAATTAATCACCACACACAAAATTTCAAATATGTACTTCTAAATATGAAGTCTAATTGATAATGACACAAATATCAATTAAAATGAAATAAACATTCAATAATGCATCTCTTCATTCTCATAGCCATTTTCACCAATTAAAGTGGGATATCACGGAGAGATGTCCATGTTCGCGCATGTCATTCTCCCCGTGCCTTTATCATCTTGATGTTCTTGTCACCAAGAGCTGTGAGTCCTGTGTGCGCAACCAGCGGAGCAGTTTGGATTTTGCTAAAGCTGGATCAATTATGGCTCGGATACCAATTCAAGGCCAAAAAATACTAGCATATATCTCATCGGATTACATCTAAAAAATATTCATATAGAGGGGTTAAAACTAATGTTCACAGTAAATGTGGGATTAAACATGATGGAGGAGGAAAACACAAATGGGCTCAATACATGGAATTTATGAATGTGCTTTAATAGTAGAAAAGCAATATGCCATAGATAGATGAGGTAAGAAAACAGTGAAAATTGAAGAAGAAAAGTGGCATTGGTGCAAAAGAAAACAGCATAGTGTTGAGGGAACGAAGGAGATTAGGCGAGCCAATAAGGGAAATAAAACAAAATAAACGGTAACCACTTGGAAACGGAGATGGGTAGCCAAACTAGAGACCTAGAGGGTGAGTGGGCAGAGATGAGAGGAATGGGGAATATGGGTCGTTCTGTGTATTGTATGCTTAGTGATGGGAATATGAATATAGAAATGAGATTTAATAACATATTAAAATTTAATATATTTTAATAGGAATATGGATCGGTCTATCTATTTGAAGGAATACAAGTGGTGATCAATTTCACGAGGCGATGCCCCGAACTTCAGAGCATATAAAATGGACTTCGAGTGCAAATGACAAGGATATCAAGGTGTTTCCTTTGAACAATTCTTCCTTGCCCCGCATTGAGGTTTGCAATGATTGAGCCCTCAAATTTGAATTTAAAATAGAGAAAACTTTACTTTGGATATTGTTATGGGCCCACATAGGGGATGACGACACAGTCTGGCAGGACGTGAATTTTCTTTTGAATTGTATCTTTACTTTTCCGCATTATCTTTTCACGCATTTTAATTACTCACGCATCATGTAGCCAGGGTGAGAGGGCATTTTTGTAATTTTGTGGAAACCTTTCCCTCTCGTTACATGTGTGAGAAGGGTGGGCTTTATTAGACATGACAAATGAAACATAATTTCTCTCCTCTTGAATCTTCACTTTTTCCTCTCATCTTCTTAAGCTAGAGTTAGGGTTGAGCAAGGCGCCCTCTCTCGATCGAGCTCTGCTCCAATTGTATCTTCCTCCACTGGCAAAGCTAGGTTAAGGAAGGGTCGAGATGATCCTCTCCGAGACTTCTCCCTCTCGAGAACACAGACCTGCTCTCAATCAGAAGCTCACATCTTAGTATCAGAGCCTCCTTCCTCCTCCGGATGTTGCATTCGAATCGACTCCTCCCATACAGCAGAATCTTCGCCAACCGAGACCACAGTTTCGTCAATTTACCCTTCCAACTACGACAATCGACATATTGAGTCCACTCCCGCAACAATGACTCCAACTACAACATTTGATGACCTTCGAGCAACCCTCGATAGCCCGTGCCACCTCCCGCAGGCCAACGACTCCGGCGCATGTAGTCTCCTAACATGCAGTAACAGATCCGCAAAAAGATTGTCTAACGACCGCAATGGCTTCTACCCGGTCGACTTTTGTTGTTGCTTTCCCTTCTCTAGCTAGCCAACCCACCCACCTACCTCCGTCAAGCCTTTCATCCATCCCACGCCTTTGCTCTGTTGCTCCCACGGCCATCAGAGTGCCCAACCATCAGCATCGGGACTTCCATCCCTCTATCCCCACTTCCACCACATCTTGCCAACCCCCATGCGCCTTTTGTGACCATGTAAGAGAGTGTTCTTACCTTTGTTCACATTATGGAGGCCATGCAAAAGATGATGACCATTCAGGTTAAAAAACAAGCCTTGTTCGCGACTCTGATTGTCCGCATAGCTTGCCTCTTCCTGGCCCCTCCTAGCCATCACGTCACATTACAACAAGTTCTTCAAAGAGTAAGCCATCGTTCATCGTGCCCTCTGATTCCCGCGTACCTCAGCCCACAGAAGACAGTGTTCTAAGTAACGTGAAGTTGGATTTTCTCCCGTTTGACGACAAGAGCGGTCCTCTGGTCAGGCTCACGCGTTGTGAGCACTTCTTCGCTAACCAGTTCACGTTGTTGGAAGATTGGATCGGGTTTGTTTCCTTACACAAATTGGGCTCGACACTGCTATGGTATGGCCAATTGGCTCAGGAGACCCACCCACCCCCACCCCCACCCCTTTTTTAAATTGGAAAATCATCAAGCCCTCCTGCAATATGCATTTTGGCCTACCTCTCCACAGTCATCCCTTGGGCGACCTCGTCAATCTCAAGAAAACTGGTCCCATGGACGATCACGTGGGAGAGCTTCCAGTTGTTACTTGACTGTGTCCCTTCTATCTTGCCAGAACATCAGATACCCATCTTCACTGCCAACATGCACAGTCGGTTGCGACTCGATGTCGAACTCCAATCTCTGCAGAACCTTAGCATAGATGTAAGCCCCGCCTGTATATGGGAGAAACATCTCCTCCGGGACAACCTGTATGGCAGCCGCTACGTCGGGAACGGGGCTAATTGGCGAGATGACATCCCCTCCTCGTTCCGACAATCTATTTGCACCATTTAAGGATAATGAATTCAACGAGAACCCATCCATGATCCATCAAGCATCTATCACGAGCAAAGATAGCAAAAAGTCGTGCACGAGAGCTTTGTTTGAACTGTGACGAACCATATTCAACCGAACACATGTGCAAATGTCTTTTTTGGCTCGAGGTGGATGATCCCCCGGACGACGATGATGAGGATGTCAGGTTGGCGAGACCCCTATCTGAATGTCCCTCAAACTTGAGGAAAATCTTGATCTGAATGGGGGAGGTGATGTTATGGGCCCATGTAGGGGGCGACATGCGTGTCTGTGACGACGTGTATCTTCTTTTCAATTGTATCTCTACTTTACTGCATTTTTATCTTTTTGCGTAGTTTAATTACTCGAACATCATGTAGCCTAGGTGAAGGGCATTTTTTTAGTTTTGTGGGAACCATTCCCTCGCGCTATATATATATATGTGAGGAGGATGGGCTTTGTTAGACATGATGAATGAAACATAATTTCTCTCGTCTTGAATCTTCTCCTTCTCCTCTCAACTTCGTAAGCTAGGGTTAGAGTTAAACAATGCTCCCCTCTCTCCTCTCTCGGTCTAGCTCAACCCCATTTGTATCTACTGCCACTAGGAAGGCTAGATCAAGGAAGGGTCGAGACAATTCTCTCTGATACTTCTTCCTCTCAAGATCACACACTAACTCTCAATCGAAAGCCCGCATCAAATATCTCTATTATAAGATTCTCCAAAACTAATACAAAAAATATGGATTCAAAGTTGGTCCTTGACTCAAACCTAATGTAAGTGAAAATAATCCATTGACCTCCACAACAAATTCTAGTAGTCAATATTCCATCTTAAATCTATTTAATAACTTCCACATAAATTTACACATCTTTGTTTATCACGACACATCAGATCAATGAAAGCTTGAATCTTCATCATGTTGTTTCAATATATAGAAAAAATCATCTGAAGATCTTTAAGCTTCCCTTTATTGATTTTCAGTTGATTTTAACACAGAAATCAATTTATAATACATCTACCGCGAATAAACCACATCCTCTGAAATCTGCGTATTTTTTGCGAACAATTTGCTCTATAATTTTTTCACAGCTTCTAGATTGGGCTCATTAGTTTAATTCCTATACAATTAGCATAATCTTGATTCAAAATAGATATAGAACAAAATGTAAAAAAATGCTAAACAACATGAAAGAAAGAAACAATAAACTTCACCAAAAGACACATAAGGTAGCTTTTGCTAAAACTTTTATTAGACTGACTTCAGTTATAGATTACAAGCAAAGTTAGATCAACCTAATAATAACTCTAGCCAAAAGGAAGTACTAAATAACAATAAGCATGAGAGAAACCAAAATTGTAGAAAATTTTACTCGCAGGTAAGGTAAGGATAATTTGAAGCTTTCCTCTATAAATAGTCGCTCGTCATGCTGGATTAATTTTTTTAATTGATCTCAATTAATCCCAAGGCGATTTGATCTACTTCCTTCCCTGGAGATCATTTACCAAGGGTATACACCCTCATGCAATGAAGAGGTCATCTACTTAAGTGATAGGTAGAGTAAGAGAAGAGATTGTAAGAGCACTGCAATACCTTGTATTACTCAAAATTATGCAAGCTTGTAGATTGCGGCCGACATGTCGGCCGACATGCCGGCCAACGTGTCATTTTTTGGGTGGAATCGCAACGTTACCGCTGCAAATTGTCTTTTTTGCATTTTCCTGAATTGCGGCCGACATGTCGGACATGTTGGCCCGTTATTTCAGATTATGGCGGCTTATAGCGGTTGTGGCGTTTTTAAATGTTTTAGGGTTTAATAGTTTGATTTATTTAATACTTAATAAGTTATAAGTTAATGATTATATAATTAATTAATTCTAACTTTATAAATTATAAGTTTATAACTAAAAACTTATTACTTCTCATCCGCCCCGGCTCATCACTTTTCGCCTCCTTTCGTCTGGCTTGCCCTAATCTCCCTCTCTCGTGATTTCTTACTCTCGTGATTTCTTACTCTCTCGGCTGATGGCTCCCTGGTTCAGTGCTTCTCCGGTGATTCTCGAACCCAGACTGTGTACTTCTGGTTGTTTGGACTTTGTCATCAGCCATCTTTCGTCGGCCGTCTTTTTATCGGCACTGGTTCTCGATAGTTCCTCTGTCTCCTCTCATCTCCTCTTATGTGGCTCGTCCCCTCGGCTCTTTGAGTTTTATTTTTATTTTTAAGTTATATTTGTTAATTTTTCGCTATGTTTTCGGCACCGTAAGTCATTCTTCTTCTTTCTTCTTCTTGGCTCTAGTCTTCTTCTATCTGTTGCATCTGGTTTTCCTTCTATCTGTTGCATCTGGTTTTCCTTCTATCTGTTGCATCTGGTTTTCCTTCTATCTGTTGCCTTTTTAAAAATTTTTATAATTCTTTTTTTGTAGAATGAATTTATCAGAAGGTTCTAGCAAAATTCACAGTGCTTCCTCCGTAGTAGGTCGAGATCCTTGTTGGGCATTTGGGGAGAAGGTGACTCCTAATGATACCAATAAATACGATGCATATATTGCAAACAAATTGTGAATGGTTGAATTACTGGCTTGAAGCATCACTTGGGGGGATAAGGGGCAACGTTAAGGCTTGCCCGACGGTACCAGTTGATGTTAAAGAAAAGGTTGAGGGATATTTACACAATGCACAAGCAACCAAAAAGTTTAAGAATGAAAAGTTGCAAACAACTTTGGAAGAGGTAGTTGTTGCAGGATTAGATAGTGACATAGAAGAAGCCACACAAATGAGTCTTTATGCAAGTGTACGCACTAAAAGGCCTATGGATCAATTTGTCCAACCTCAAAGCGTCGAGACCAGCAAAATGGTGCAAACCACCATTGATAGCAAGTACAAGAAAAAAGCTAGAGATGATGAGTGTTTGTATATTGTTAGGTGGGCATACGAGACAGACATTTCTTTCAATGTCGTGTATGCTACATCCTTCCAACAGGCGTTGCATGCAGTTGGGCTATGTGGACAAGGGATGAAGGGTCCTAACCTAGGGGTGTAAGCCCGAACCAACCGAACCGCCTAACCGAACCAAACCAAACCAAACCAAACCGCATGATCTAGTTCGGCTTTAGTAGCCCAAGGTTCGGTCACGGTTCCAATTTTTGAAAAACAGTGTGGTTCGGCTCGGTTCACAGTTCGAAGTGTCAAACCAAACCGAACCATATTAACTATTTATAATTTTCTATTAATTAAGGCTTGACACTTGACACTTTGGCAGCACAACTATTTGTCTATTTTCATTTTTAATATGCTCGGTTTCCCATTTTCCGGCACTCAGCATTCCACAACCCACTAGGTCACGCACTCCGCATTTTTAAGGAACAACCGTTCCGCCTATTCGGGACCGCAAGAGTCAAGAGAGCAGCGACTGCGAGCGTTGAGCGGCGATTGGCGACTGGCGAGTAGCGACTAGCGCCCGTTGACTGGCTACCGACGAGGCTTGGAGCGGCGGTGTCTAGAGGCCTGGAGCGGCGGTGTCTAGAGGCCTGGAGCGGGAGAAGTTAATCCATTTTTGATTTCCTGATTTCCTAATTTCTTAGATCTCAGCAGTGGACTTAGATCTCTTTTTTCCTGATTTCTTCATGTTTCTTAAGTTTTAGGGCTTCAAAAACTTAAATCCATTTCCGATTTTTTGTTATTTTGTGTATATATAACCGGTTGTTCCTTATTCTAGGGCTTGCAATCTTCCATAGTTTGATAACAAGTTGTATTATTTTGAAGAAGTAAATGATTTAATTTTTGATATCCATATATCTCATATCATGAGCTTCTTCATGTTGTTATTTTTGTCATATTCTTCTTCATACTTGTTTGACATTAAAGAATGTAATGAATTACTTTATTTCTGTCAATTATTTTTCTTTTTAAGTATTGAACCACACAAACTGAACCGAACCGAACGGTTCGGTTCGGTTTCAATTGTGTACACGGTTTAATTCGGTTTCAGATTTTTGGAACCACGGGTGGGTGGTTCGGTTAGCGGTTTTGATCAAAAACCAAACCAAACCAAACCGTTACAGCCCTAGTCCAACCCCATATGAGATGAGAGAGAAATTCTTAAAGATGGAGGTTCAACGGACGAAGGAGATGCTAACTACATTCACTCGAACCTGTAGGGTGCATGGCTGCAGCATTCTTATGGATGCATGGACAGATAGAAAGGGGAGAAGCATCATGAACATAGTGGTGCACACTATTGTTGGGGTGGCATTTTGGCTATCCAAAAATATATTGTCATCCACACAGGATGGAAAATTTATTTATGATTTTGTGGATGAGGCGATTGCCAGCCCAGATGGCCCAAAAGAGGAGAATATTATACAAGTTGTGACAGATAATGCATCCAATAACATGGCGGCATCAAGGTTGATGTCTTTGAAGAGGCCAAGGCTCTTTTGGACTTCATGTGTTGCACACACTATCAATTTGCTTCTCCAGGACATTGCAAGATTAAAGCAAATAAAAAATGTTATTTCATTTGGACGTCAATTGTCAGTGTTTATATATGGTCATACTATCTCCCTTGACATGTTCAGAGAGACTACAAAAGACTTGGAGTCTCATGATCTTGTGCGCCCTGGAGTTACCAGATTCTCCACAACATTTCTTTCGTTACAGAGCATCCATGAGAAGAAGAGACAGTTGAAGGAGATGTTTACATGAGCAAGGTGGGATGCTATCAAATTATCTGTCAGTGATGCGGGCAAACAGGTATCTTAGTAGTTTATTTCAACTATTAGTTCTATGATTAATCTGCTTCTAATGTTATCTTGATTCTTGAATTGTAGGCTACAACTACAATTTTGGGTGGTACTTTTTGGGTGAATGTTGAGTTTGCCCTTCTTATATTTTCTCCATTGGTGAAAATTCTTAGAAGAGCTGATGGAGACGCACCTTCAATGGGATGGTTGTATGGGGAAATGAAGAAGGCTAGAGAGGAGATTGTTGTTGCTCTTGACTTTAAGGAGAGTAAATATCTTCCTATATGGAAGTTGATAGAGAAGAGTGAAGACTAAGATGAGCAGTCCACTACATCTAACAGACTATTTTCTGAATCCCTTCTTCTACTACCCAAATAGGGAAGAGATAGATGGAGACCCAAAGTTTATGGGTGGGTTTATTGAATGTCTCACTACAATGTACTCTCATGATCCTTCTATGCAAGATGTCATTACTGTTGAGGTTGAAGTTTATCAGCTAGAGCAAGGATTATTTGGCCAGGACATAGCAAAGAGGCAAAAAGTACTATCAATGTTCAATCCAGGTATATTATCTTTCTCTATTTTTCACCAAATAATTGTTGCATTACTTTTTAAATTGACTAATATAATAATTTGTTATTTTTCTATAAGCTCATTGGTGGAAGTTTTATGAAATTTAAACTCCAAATTTGAGAACTATGGCCATGAGAATTTTAAATTTGACAACTAGTTCCTCCGGTTGTGAAACGAGTTGGAGCACTTTTGAGATGGTAATTTACTTGTAAATATAAATTTTAAGATGATATTTCAAAAATATCTTAAAATGATATCAATTTTTAATGTTTATGTATATTATATTTAGATTCATTCGAATAAGAGGAATAGACTAGAAAGCCAAAGATTGAATGATCTTGTATTTGTGAAATTCAATTATAAGCTAAAGTCTAAATATTCTGATCCATCTCAAGACCCATTGTCTACAAAGAGTATTGATGAAGGAAAGGTTGTTGAGTGGTTAACAGGTCTTGCTGATGATATTGTAGATGATGATGATGATGATAACGAAGTGTTTCCTGGAGAAGGGTTGACTTGGACTCAGATTGGGGACATTGTAGATGTTGATGTGGGTTCTGCTTCTAGGAGAAATGCAAGGCCGGCTTTAAAGTAGGTATATATGGCAAAATCAAGAGGAAAACGGTCTATGCCGAAGAGGGATGAGGATGAGAGTTCCGAGGAGGACATTGATGATGCATTAATGATTTACACTTACGAGGATTATCTAATAGATCAAGAATCGTGATACTATTTAGGTGAGTTGTATTAAGTTAATTCTTTTTGTCATGTTTTAATCTTTAATATAGTTTAGTCCTTACTCATGTTTGTTCATTGATTGCAGGAAAATAATATATAGATTTATATTAGAGTAGTAGATTTTGTAGAGCAGTGCACTCATATTTTGGAAATAAGGTACAATTATATTTTTAGTTTAATATGATTTTGTGATGTTGTATTACATGATAGAAAGTATGCAACGTTTCTTTTTTATTATGAATTGATTAGATGATTGTTAGTAGTTTAATTTTCTTATATGAATTTTAGTTTACACTTGATTAGATAAAATAATTACAATTTAATTAATAAATGAAAAATATTATGGAATATACATATATATATAATCATAATATCATAATCCGACATTATGAAATGTCCCCGATATATCCCCCGCAATCCGACATTCGACATAAAAAACTCAAACCGAGATATCCGACATCTGCAACCTTGAAATTATGTCACATTAAAATATGAGAATTCCCTTAATATATAAGGATACATATAGACTATCTATTGCCTATTTTAGTATATAAAAGGTAAGGATCATATCTACTATAATAGTGAGGCTTCTTATATTACTCTCTATTCAAGGCAGTACCCGGGTTGCGGCGTTCGCCCGCCTCCGGCCGGCTTCGCCCAATAATATTTTTTTATCATCAAATTTGAAATTTTAAAAATATTATATTTTTAAATAAAAAAATAAAAAAACAAAACCCGCAGGTGCATTTTTCTAATATTATTATATTTGTTTATATTTATAAATTATAAGTCCATTTTGTTCACCAAAGTTTCTCGCCTCAGGTGGTTGTTCACATAGTCTTCTTGTGGAAGGTCGGCAGTTCGAACCTTCCTGTTGACATAAAATTATAATTTTTGTACCTAAGTCTTCCCGTGAGCATTCTTTTGTCCCACATCGCAGGGTTGACTTGCTTTTAGGTGTTTAAATAATAGGAGAGGAAATGTGTGTTTGAAATTTAACATGGACCGGGTTGGCTATACCGAGTGGGCGGGGTAGAACGCGCGGGCTATGCGGCTCGACCGGGCGGGCTTTATGCATATAGTGATTTCTGAAAAAAATTTCAATCTCATAAGATTGAAATTTTTTCAGAAATTGAAGGGTAAAATAGTAATTTCTCATTGTAGGGTAGTATCCATATAAAAAGGATACGTTTAGGACCCCTATTAAGCTAGGTGTAGGAGCTCTATGAAAACCTAAACGGACGGTCTTGATTGATTAAATGGTATGTCAGTGATCGAACGGCTGAGATATTATGATCTAAACAGATCGAACGGTCCAGATTGATCGAATAGTATGTCAAGGTTACACGGTATGACATGAAAGTATTTCTTTGTATACAGTAAAGATATATATATTTATATATACAGGCATGCCCACGTATCGACCTTTTGGTCTTCCTCTTAAAAATAGATAATTAAACATGCAACTAATACAACAAAATTTAAAATGAAGCACCATCCATTCTCTCAAAAAAAGCAAAAAAATTAAACTCATAGTCATGGAAAAATGAAAATGAGATATGCCCTAAGTGTGAGTAGAAGTTAGCAAGTAATAAATGAGAAAATTACACCACTATATAGGTAGGAGCAACAAAAAGTAAAGATAGTGAACTCGCCCAGAGGAGAGAGAAAATTTTGAATGTTTGTTTTGAGAAATGAGACCTAAATCTCTATTTGACGTGCTGACCATCCTTGCGTTGTAGGTGGTGGTAGCAGTGTAGGATGTGTAGACCTAAACGGCAATTATGATGAGAGGATCGTGAGGATAAAAGGCTAGATCGTCTCAAAATATGATTGTGTGAGCACTTCCAACAACGGAAAGAAATGTATTTAGCATACTGCTCTTAGGTGAAACAAAACAAGCTTCAGAGAGGCACTATTGATTCCTGCAATGCAAAGGTGAGGAGTTCTCCCTATAATGCCCTTATTGGTTGTGTATCCTGAGAAAATAATTGGGGTATCAAGATGAGTTTTATGGTGTTTTAGCAAATTGATGGAATGATATATATCAATTTGATAGTGTAATATTAATACAAATACGATTCATGAGGCACATAACTGGATGAGCATAATCATCTTAGTATTGCAAATGTTTTTTTATTTACCAGTGTAGCCCAAGTGGCATTTTTAATTTTTATAATAGTTGTTATATGCATTCTCTCGTCAATATAAAAGAGCGGAGGAGAGTTCTAGGCACTACCTTGGAGCTCCTAGATTTTGGATCTCCTCCTTGGAGAGGGACTTCAAAAGGGAATCATCCCTCGGAAGTTAGGTGCAAGCATCCTCGCAAGTTTGTCCCATTTTTCATTTTTAGTGCAATCTATTTCCCCATTAGTACCAATTGATCTGACTTGACGGTCTCAACCGATCACCAAACATCTCAACCAACTAGGGTTAAATCTAACACATTAATCTAGCTTTTTGCATGTTTCTGGCACCCGATCGAAAACCCAATCATGTTTATGTGCGCCTGTAAGATCGCAATTTTGCTTGATAGATGCACGCTTGGTTTAACATCGCCAATGGAATATGCGAGCCGTCCATCTTTTGCAGTCGATAACAACCGCCAGCAGCGCATCCTACTTCTGCATTCATCCCTTCTCTTCTCTAGTTGTGCTCAGCATCCACCGCTATTGCAACTATATTCGGCTCTTTCATCATCATCACCTCTTCTGCAAATCATCATCGCCGATTCATCGCCTCAAGCCTTCATCCCACTATAGTGGGGTCGGCTATATGGATCCTTTGTCGCCATTGTGCCCTTTATTGTCATAATCTCACTAATGCCTAAGTACATCATGTTTTTCCTTATAGTTTCATTCCAAGTCTTTATTGCTCTACCTCTCCCTTGTTTAACATGCCTAGTGACTGGACTCTCACAACGCCTAGCAGGTGCCTCTAATGGTCTCCTTTGTACGTGGCCAAACCATCTAAGTAGAGCTTCTTGCATCTTCTCTGCAATTGGTGTTACTCCTGTCTTACTCCTGATACATTCATTCCTAATTTTATCCAGTTTCGTGTGTCCACACATCCACCTAAGCATTCTCATATCCGCAACTCCCATTTTTTGCTCATGTACACAATTCACTGCCCAACACTCAGAACAATAGAGCATCACGGGTCTAATTGCAGTGCGGTAAAACTTACCCTTAAGTTTTAGTGGTACTTTACGATCACATAAGATCCCTGACACGCCTCTCCACTTCAACCAACCTGTTTGGATTCTATGTGTCACATCTTTATCAATACCTCCGTCGTTTTGAACTATCGATCCAAGATATTTAAAACACTCACTACGGGAAATATCTTGATCACCCAACTTAATAACAAAGTCATTCGTCCTTCTTATACTGCTAAATTTAAGCTCTATGTACTCTGTTTTTGCTCTGCTCAACCTAAAACCCTTCTTTTCTAAACTATCTCGCCAAGAATCAAGTTTTGCGTTTACACCCTCGCGTGTATCATCAACCAAAATGATATCATCCGCAAACAATAAATACCAAGGTATTGCTTGTTGGATATGTCTCGTGAGCTCATCTAAGATAAGGGTAATACTTTTATATATTAGAATAATAAAAAAATTTATCTACTTTATTGAGCATATTAATTTCACAATTACTTGAGCTCATTTGAATGTAATATGATGTATCATTCTATGATCTCTTGTTAGGCATAGGGAACGCAAGTGATTGGTGTAGATATTGCCTCTTTAAGAAGAGCTAAAGAGGATTAAAAAATTCTAACATATTAAACCTAGATATTCAAACTTATCTTCTGATTGGATGGCTATACAGTAAGTTTTTTTACTTCATCAAACCACCAAAGAAGAGTATCAAAATTTGTTAACATTACATGCTAGTCCATTAGTGTACCAAGAGAGAGAAGGTGAGCAAGTTATTTTGGCGAGGATCATTTTGATAATACGAGGGCATACATGGTTTATCTTTGTGAAAGATATCTGGAAATTAAAGTAAGAGGTTGTTTAGCATTTAAAAAAATATATAATTAAATTAATATATTCAGTTATGTTGTTTCCTATGATTCAACCCTATTTGAGAGAGTGGTGGAGTGATGGCAATTCTGAAGGCCAGGTAGCATGTGGCTAGATATGGTCACAAACGCTATTTCTTTTCAAAACTACAATTTAGGCCAAAACACAACCACAATCGTGCAGGTGTCGTCGAGCTTTACCGATCAAAAACTTTCAAACCCCAAAAAGTAAAATTGGGCCAAAAAAACTAACAAGAAAGTCCAAAATGCATAAATAGTGCCACCATTGTATTTGCTACCATAGTTTCACACCAACACTACTCAATCATAGTTGTCCCAAATGGAACCTAAATGTGGATCAAACTTAGTGTATTTGCGCTCCATTTTTTTTCTTTTCTTTCAAGCTCAATAATTGAGTCTCATGCGACAGGGGAACGGACTTGATTCTTCTTTCTTGATGCCTTATAGCGAAGTTTAAGGAGAACCCAAAATAGGGTCCTATTTTTAAGAAAATGGGACCATATTCTTCAATTAATTCCAAAGTATTGGCAAGATATATTGTTGATTACTTCTCACCGAAGAGTGCAATATTCATACTGTTAGATCATACAAATTGTATCATAAGGATATATGGGTGACTTATTACATACAATTATTTTGATCATCGTATCATCAAATACTTTCCATTCTAACTCATCATTAGGAGGTGTCTACTTGCATTAAAGACATGTTTTTCAATATCCATGTAAAAACTTTATGGTTTGTCTATCTTAATGCACATAACACCAATCATAAATGTCCCCTCATACCAAAAATATATTTTCAATCAATTTCATATCGGCATCTCCCATCAATTCTAATGTTGTTTCATACAACACACAACTAGTGGCATTCATGTAACCCAGACTCTAAAATTTAATCTTGACATGCTTGGTTCCAATTTGAAGGTTCATGAAGTGTATAACCTAAGTGATGAAATTCAATAATTGATCTAAATTATAGAAACAATTATTTGAGGTACTCAAAGGAATTTTCCAAAATTACGAAAGTCTCATTTCCACAGGTTGATCACCATAATACCATGTACACAGCTTATAAAAAACAACAACAACAAGGACGAATAAACAAGGAAAGCTCAATCACATCTCCAAATTAAATTTCATAAGGACAAATAAACAAATCCCTGCAATAAGAAATTAGCATAACATAGAGATTACCCGAGAGTACAAAGTGCAATAGCAATGGGATCCGCCACAAGTATGAATTCAGTCGCTGGGAACTAGAACAATCTTGGTTAGAAAAACTGCGGTTGAGTTTGCAAAGAGCGGACAGTGGGCAAGAAGGCTGGCTGTCGAGGGGGGGCGAATTTCGACTGTTGATCGGACGTTCTGGGCTCGGGCTGTAGGAGAAGGACTGGTAGCGGGGAAATCGCTGCTGGAGTGAACTATCGGAGGAGCGGCGGACTGTTGCGGTTTGAGCAGCGCAGAGCTTGGAGCACGCCAGACGACGGTAGGGAGTCGCTCCCCGGGAACTGGGGTAGCTTAGTCCGCCTTCTGGGGCTTTCTTCCGACGGGGGAGACGACGCTAGGGTTGCGGCGCTCGAATGAAGCAACACTGCGATAGGGACATCTTTCATAAAATTGAACTGTGGAAGGGTTCTCCTTTGTCTACCAATAGGATTCCCAAATTATTTTTTTCTAAGAAATTTAGGAAATTTATTTTGAATATGTAAATTAGTGGTTTGAGTATTTGACTTGGGCTTCGTTTGGGCGGACTTATTTTATCTTTCATAAAATTGAATTGTGAAAGGGTTCATGCGATTATAACCGTTTGACCAGTGAAAATAAGTCCCCCCAAATGAAGCTTTGGCCTCCGTTTGGTACATGTTTGAACAAGAGCATCACGGTCATAGAATATAATAGATGTTTGGTATGACAACAGTAATGAACTACGTCAACAAAAGAATTATTTTTGAATATAAAAGTGTATGCAGTTCCTTAAGTGAGGTCAGTTGTTCACAAATGACGATTCATAACAATCAAATTCATGACCACCACCGCGGGGTTAAACGGAGACTTATTAATATCCTAAAATATATGTAAAGCTTATCATGAACCAATTTATTTAGAGCTTACCATTCCAATAAACTCATACAACATATATCAATTATATGCACCCAATTAAATCAAAATAAAATTGTGAATAGATAAAATAAGTAAATAATGCTACAATTAAAATAAAACTACAAATGTACTTGTGAAATGTACCTTTTTATCCAACTTTGTCACTTAGGAAACTTTGTTTCACTGGCCTGCGAGCTATCGGTGATACTTCGATTGAGCCAAGAGACAAAGGTGGCGTTTGGTTGAGCTTATTAGCTGCGGTGCGGTGGAAACGCAACGCAATTTTGTGAAAAGCAGTGTTTGGCTCGGCTGATTTCCAAAATCCCGTTTTGTAGATTCCGCGGTTTTATATTATGGCCCAGACCCGAAATGATTCCTCGTTCCGCTTCAGCCGCAACAAAGCTCTTGACCTAGGCGCGATGGCAGCGGCTCTTCCTTCCCCGATCGGATCGACGTCGATCCTCGACGACGGCAGTAGCAGCGGCGTCCCCGTGCAGGTTGTCCAGACGTGATTTGCTTCCCTATGAGCCTCCTCTTCCCGGTGTTTCCTCGATCGCGCCTCTTCTTCCCTCTTCCCGGTGTTTCCTCGATCGCTCCTCTTCTTCCCGGAGCGGTAGCAGCGGCGTCCCGATCGACGACTATCCTCGACGACGGCTAGCAAATTCGTTGCCGCCACTTCTTCTCGGAAACGCTCAGACGCGTGCGCCTCTTCTTCCCGATCGACGATCAGACGCGTGCGCCTCTTGCTGGATCCGTGTGTTTTTTGGAGGTTATTGGTGGATTCGATGCGCCTCTTCTTCCTGGAAACGCTCCCCTTCTACTTCATCACACAGCCGCCATTAGAGGAAGGTATCCATCCTCTTCTTTTTCCTTGCTCATTACTGTGACTGTTATGTGTGTGTGTGGTTGTGTGACCGTTATGTGTGTGTGTGGGGGGGGGGGGGGGGTTGTATGCGTCGGTTTGTGTGACTGTTATGTGTGTGTGTGTGTGTGGTTATTTTAGTTTCTACTTTGTATGTGTATGTGAGTTTTATTTGTGTATGTGTGTGTGTATATGTATGTATGTGTGTGTGATGGTATGTATGTGTGTTTGTGTGTGTTGTGTGTGTGTGTGAGTTGTATGTATGTGTGTGAGTTGTGTGTGTTGTTGTTGTGTGTGTGTGTTATATATGTATGTGTGTTGTTGTGTGTGTGTGTGTCATATGTATGTGTGTTATATATGTATGTGTGTGTGTGTATCTATGTGTGTGTGTTGTGTGTCTGTGTATGTTGTGTGTGTGTGTGTGTGTGATGTACAGGTATGTGAGTTGTATGTGTGTGTGTGACTTGTATGTGTGAGTTGTATGTGTATGTGTTAGAGGAGAAATTCACCCTGATGTTCAGTATTGTTGTCGCGACAGGACATCATTCATGTACCCCCAACAACATCAATGATCCACCAGAGTCCAACTCAAAATGTCATGATAGCTTGTGATTTTAATATGTGCTTTATTACTTTTGTTATGGCTGGTTGGGAAGGATCAGCACACGATAGTCGTATATTCAATTTTGCCCTAAATGATCCGCGTTATAATTTCTCTCATCCACCTCTGGGTAAGTATTAAATTTATTTTATTTGTTTATTACTAATAATATTTGGGCAACTAAATGATTATTATTAATGTACAGGAAAATATTACTTGGTTGACTTTGGTTATCCACTGCAAATGAGTTACTTAAAACCTTATCAGGACACTCGATATCATCTACCAGACTTTGCTCGTGGTGGTCGTCGAACAGAAGAATGTCGGGAGATGTTCAATCATGCACACTCATCGCTTAGAAGTGTGATAGAGCGCTCATTCGGTGTCTGGAAGAAGAAGTGGGTCATACTACGGGACATGCCAAGTTATAGCTTCGACAAACAAGCACGTATAGTGATCGCCACGATAGCACTGCATAATTTCATTCGTCGCTGCCCTTCGCGTGTAGACATAGATTTCGTTGAGTCTGAGCAAAGGGATACATATCTTGAGATGACCTCTCAAAGGCGGCAAGAAGATTGCTCTGACACTGCGGCTGGTGTAGAGATGATGATCGCACTGCGTGATATTATAGCAGATCAGGTGTTTGAAGCTAGAGCATAGACCTAAAAATTGTCTGGATGAAAAAAAAATTTCTGCGTTGGGTGTTACGTTATGTAGAAGATGTTATTAATTGAAAAATATATGTTATGATTGAAAAAAAAATGTATGAATGAAATTTTATTTTGTGTTATATTTGAAAAAAAAAATTATTCAAAACTTTGTTTTGTATCCAAACAACTTTTTGAAAACTCCATTTTGTAAACTATGTTTCACCCAAACAGTTTTTTAACAAAAATTTGTTTTCCAGAATCAGCATTTTTTCTATCAGCAACAGTTCATCAGCAGCTTTCCATCAGCAACAGCCCAACCAAACAGAGCCAAAGTATTGATGGTATGTCCCTTGACATGTCTAGAACTTTTGACCTTTAAGACCTCATCAATATCCTTGAAGGGATTTATTTTTAGGTAGGCTAAGAGTATATTAGGTAGGTGTGGGTGAAATTTCAGCAGTTCGATCAGCCGATCGGACGACCAGCTGAAAAGTCATTAAAAAAATCGATCAGATTTTAATAGCGTCCTGGATTTCCAACCAGATCTCACATCTATCTAATATACGCTCAGCATATGCAAAAATTGCTCTCTTGAAGGTGGGCACAGAAGATGGCTTCAAGTTGAAAGGAATCTTTAGAATTGTTGTAGATGGGTTGTGGCTGGAGATCGGTGACTCGTCATAATATAAAGATAGACCTGTCATAATTGAATATCGACGTAGTAGGAAATTAACTGGAAAATATAAAAGGTATGTGAGTAATATATATGTACAATCGAAATAATTGAATTTGTATGTTTTAGCTTTTTAATAATGAATTTTATATATTTACTATAATTCAAACAAATATTATTTTTAAAATATAGCTTGCTAGACGGATCATAAGTTGATAAACATGAATATTTAAGCTCGAGTTCGTCTCATAGGTGAGCTTAAGCTCATCAAACGCGAGCTCGAGTTAAATTTTGCTCGAGACGGCTCGTGGAGTTATCGAGCTGACTCAAGTCCACTTACACACCAAATATTCATAGTGTTTGGTCGTGTTTCAATCGCCTGATCTTTCCACCGGATCAAATTGTTTGGGATGCTCAAAATCGAAGTAGAATCTGAAATCCTTACCTTCTTTGTCCTTGCTTGTGCTTCCGGCAAGGCAGACGTAGTGGTCAATCACAAGGTCAAGTTGAGGAACTTGGCCTCGCCGAGGCCGCGGAGGAAGCTCCAGAGTAATGGTCCATGCTTTTGATCATCGTTGCGGGTGTAATAGAGGTAACGACCCTTGTGGAGCGGATTGAAGGGCACGGGGGGACGGTAGGGAATGTCGTTGATGTCCAAATACGGGATTTGGAGGGATGGTTGTGACGTGGTTGCAGACTGATGGCACGAGCCATAATTAATGAATAACAGAGAGATGAGAAATAAAAGAAATCTATTAAAGGTTCATGCTCTCTTTCGGGTAGTGTTTCTGGATGGAAAAGATCTATTCCATTCCAAAACATAATATTAAAGGCTTTGATTGCACGATTTCTCCCACCCCGTGTTCGATACCTCGTGCACCAAGCTCTTAGTCCTCGTCGTCGTCCGAACCCCGCCCACTGGCCTCCCATCTCCCAATATCAATCAATTTCTCACTACTAGATCCTTTTCGTAGTCTTGTTTCTTCGACGTCAATTGTTGGAATATTTTTATATATTATTATACTCATATATATTTTTTGATTTTGAAAAAACTCTTATAATAGAATAATAAATCTAGTAAACAAGATGGAATTTGAGTAAATAGATAGATGAGAAATAAAAGAAATCATAATATAATAAAGTTTAGAATCGAGTCTGGGTAATGTGTGTGGTCACTGCCCTAAGAAAATTGCATCATACTTCGGCAGGGCTTTCAACTGATGCTCACTTTTCCAAGTTACAATACCCGGTTAGATTCCGAAACTCTGATGTGCGCGAACACTGAAAAAACACAGATCACATGAATTTCCACTTGATGAAGCAAACGTGAAGAAAATGGAACCACGAACAAATTGGTTGTAAGTGCAAACGAGTGCAAGAGCAGTTTTCAGAGAGCATATATAAAATAATTCAGAAAATCTCATATCTAGGATTCTCGAAAACATTAAAAAAAATAAATCACGTAATAAACTAGAACGATTATAATTGGTACATCATAATCTTCTTCCCCAACCCTCATTTTCTATTCCTCCTCGGCTCCTCTTCTATTTAATCTTCTTCCCCAACCCTCATCTTCTATTCCTCCTCGGCTCCTCTTCTATTTAATCTTCTTCCCCAACCCTCATCTTCTTCCTCTTACTCTCATATTCGCAGTGGCTGGATTAGTGTTTCAGTCTGTATCTCCCGCATTAGTTTCGATTTTCTCTTTCAGGGCTCCAACCTCCAGGAATCTTCTTCCTCATTTTCTCAGATTTTTTTTCTGGATTAGATTTTTGTGATGCTTGTAATTCTTGAAATCTTTTTATCAGTTGGCTTCATGATAGGCTTAATATTCATCTTGTTTAGTTGATTTCGAAATCCATATCAATTGTAGCAACTACATCATTTTATTATATGGATTTTTAGGTAAAGAAACTAAGTTGCTAGTCCATAATCATTTTATTATAGTCCTATTTTTAGGTTAAAATTCATGGTTAGATTCAATTTGTATTTTTTATTTCTTGAACTAAATGAGTTATAGTAATTTATAAAAAGAATTTGGAGTGTTTCACAATTCTTTCAAATTACAAGTAATACTTTAACTAATATCATTCTAGTGTTACTACTTACTATCATTCTAGTGTTTGAGACGCAATGGCCTCGTGCTAGTGCGATTTTCATTTTATATTTTTTTTGCAGTGTGTTTCGCAATGGAGAAATTTTTTTCTAAAAAAAGAGTATGTCAAGGTTCTAAAGATTCATAGGAGCTAGTTTAACTGGTAAAAGAAGTCGAGTAGAAGAATTTAAATTAGAAAATTTACCTTCAAATCCATGTTTAAGACATCCTATAAACTACTATGATGCAAATATTCAAGAAACAATAAGAAGATATTATTTGCGAAAGGGTCCTTGTCCACCTCATTTAGAAAATTTTCCTCAGACAAAAATTAGAAACAAAACTCGACATTTTAAAAAGAATTGATTTAACAAATTTAAAGGCTGTTTAGAATACAGTAAAAAATGCAATGTTTTGCCTTTATTATTATATTTTCCCTCAAAAAACTTATAAGACTACTTTCAATACTAGAGGATTTAGATATTGGAAATATAAAACAGTATTGGAAATACATTTTGAAAATCACACTACTTCATACAATGCTTCTAGAAAACTATGTGAGGTTTTGATAGATCAGAAAAAAAGGTATTCAAATTACTTTGTTAGGCAAGAAGAACAACAAAGTTTGGATTATCGTGCTCGTTTATGTGCTTCGATTGATTGTGTTAGATTTCTTTTACGACAAGGTTGTCATTTTGTAGTCATGATGAGACTAAAGAGACTATCAATCGAGACAATTTTTTGAGCTTTTGGGCTTCCTTGCGTCGCATAATAATGACATCAAGTCAGTTGTGTTACAAAACGTTACTCAAAATTGTGAACTTATATCATCAAAGATTCAAAAAGAAATCGTATCAGCAATGTTCACGGAGATAACAAAACAAATTGTTCGTGATATTGGAGAAGATTGATTTTCAGTTTTAGTGGATGAATCACGAGATATTTCTACAAAACAGCAGATGTTGGTTGTTTTATGCTATGCGAATTCTAATGACATGATCATAATGCATCTTCTTAGTTTTGTTCATGTAGTCGATACTACTGCATTATCTTTAAAATCTATTATTGATAACTTATTTTTGAAATATGGTCTTAGTATATCTAAATTGCGGGGGCAAGGTTATGATGGCGCTAACAATATGGATGACGAGTTTAGAGAGCTAAAGACTTTAATTTTGAATGAAAATAGTTATGCTTTGTATGTTCATTGTTTTGCACATCAACTACAATTGGTACTAGTAGCTGTTGCAGAAAGAAATTCTGATATTGTCGTGCTTTTCACACTTATTAATACTGTGTTGAATGTTGTTGGTGGATCTTCTAAACGATGTGATTCTCTTCGAGCATTGAAAGTTGATTGAGTTGCTAGAGAGCTTGATTGCGAGGAGTTGGAAAGTAGATAAGGGTTGAATTAACCTTTAGAGCTTAAACGTGCTGGAGTCACAAGATGAGGTTCACATTATTGGGCAATTTTAAAAAAAAATTCATATGTTTTCGTCCCTTGTCGATGTACTGGAGAATGCCGTAGTTGATGGGGCAGATGGAAACCAAAAAGGTATGACAAGCGCACTGTTATATGACATCTTGACTTTTAAATTTGCATTTGCGATTCATTTGATGAAAAATATTTTGTCAAAAACAAACGAGTTACCACAAGCGTTGCAAAAAAAGATCAAGATATTGTCATGTAATGCATTTTGTAAAATTGTCAAAATCGCTACTATTAAAAGTGAGAAATGATGAAATTGATTGACAATCTTTTATGATTGAAGTCTCTGCTTTTTGTAGTAAACATGACATAGAAGTTCCAATTTGAATGTGAAGTTTGTTCAACCATGTAGATCAAGATGCACGCACATGAGATTACAAATTTACATTTTTTCAGGATAGAGATTTTTAATGCAGTGCTTGATTGGAAGCTAAATGAGCTAAATAACCGTTTTGATGAAGTAAACACGAAATTATTGCTATGTGTCGCTTGTCTTGACTCAAAGGATCAATTCGTTGTCTATGATAAACAAAATAATTCATCTTCTGAATTATATTCATATGATTTTACTTCAATAAAACTGCAGTTACTTGAAGGACAACTTGACATATGCATTTTGGACATGCGATCTAAATCACCAGACATGTTTTCAGATATTAAGGAATCGGTGGGCTTTTTCAAAACTTAGTGGAATTAAAAAATAATATAATTACCACCTAGTTTTCAGATTGTTGAAGTTGGTTTGCCTCTTATCAGTTGCAATAGCTAATGTTGAAATAATATTTTTGGCAATGAGGATAATAAAGAATCGATTGCGAAACAGAATGATGGATAAATGAATGAATGATTGTTTGATGGCTTATATTGGAAAATACGTTACAGATACAATTACAATTGAAGTAATTATTTCACGTTTTCAAAGCACGTGTCAGCGTAAAGTATCATGTTAAGTTTTTTTAATGCTTTATTTTGATAAATAATATAATTTTGTATGATATTGCTTAAATGATAAAATATTCATATGTTATGTTATGAATTTATTTTCGGAAATATATGTGTTGAAATTTATTGTGCCCGTGCGACTCTCAAAATCCTTGTTCCGCGACTACTCAATCACATGAGAGGTGATAAACAAGGTGAGACTAAAGGATTCATTCTCTAAATCATGAAAGGTTTCCCTCCAAACATTTAGATTTTCTCTGGTTTTTAGTTTTGGACCCTTTCCATCTTATATAAGGAGCTCAAACATCAAACACCAATGCAGGGGAGAGCATTGTTAATATAAAGACTATTATTAATTAAAAATTTTTATTACAAAATTTCTAACATCAATGCCGATTGCAGATCGCTTAGGCATCTGATTCACACTTTCACGCAAGAGAGAGTGCTAGCGCGTGAGGCCGAAGCAATCCCTTACCTCCTCATTTTCCTCACTTCTTCCTCCCGAGCAAGTGTCAAGCTCATCAACGAGATAACAGGTTCTTACACTGATCTTCGTTGCTCCTTGCTGCCCCAAATACCTAGAAATAGAGGCCTTGTAGCAAGGATTCAACTACTTATATCCTCCTCTTCTTCTTTAAGTATGGGAAAGGTCATTGTGGCAACTACCCTACATATTTAGGGTCTAGCTATTCCTTCTATTTTCATTAATTTTTAGGTCTTGTTAAAGTGGAGAATAGGGAAGAGCGAGAGAGATCGAACAAAATAATAAGACCACACGAGCACAAGGTAGCAAGAAAGAAAAGAACACAAAAAATATTTCTGAACTGGATGTCTTACAAATGAATATCACATCACTTTTTATAGTCATTCAAGACCAATATTATATTTACATGCTTATGTCATCGCTGACTTCATTCCACTAATTACATCATCGCTGACATCATCATATCATTTACATCATCGATGACATCATCCTACAATATACATCATCGATGACAACATCTCCAATTTACATCATCGATGACATCATTCAGTTATTTATATCATTGCTTACATCATTATTCAGGTTCAAAATATTTTGTATTACAAAATCAACATTCTCCTCCTTGATATAAAATCATCAAAGAATGATCTTTATCCATGTCCATATAGACAATCTTCTATTCAAATTAAGTTTTTTTTACAGTTTAAACTTTTCTAATGAAATGACTTTTGTAAATTTGTCTGCAGGATTTACTTTTGTATCTATCTTAAAAAGTTGAATTTCTTTCTCCACTCCAATTGCATTTAGAAACGAATGACGAGTATTGATGTGTCTTGTTCGCTCATATAAGGTTTGATTCTTCACAAGACATATGACACTCGAACTATCACAATTGATCTTCCAGATTTCCTGACTCAAACCCAAATCTGCAAGTAATCATCTGAACCATATAACCTCTTTGGCTGCCTCCACTGCAGCCATGTACTCAGCTTAAGTTGTCGACAAGTCAATGACCGACTGAAGTGTCAATCTCCATGAAATTATACTGGCTCCAAGTGTAAATAGATATCCCGTTGTTGACTGTCTTTTGTCCAGATCACCTGCATAGTTAGCATCAACATAACCAGCTAAGATATAATCTCTCACATTTTCTCTGTCATAAATCAAACTTGTACTAACAGTTCCCTTCAAGTATCTCAAGATCCATTTTAGTGCTTGTCAATGTTCTTTTCCCGGGTTAGCCATGTAACGGCTCACGACTCCAACGTCTTGGATAAATCTGGTCGAGTACATATCATAGCGTACATGAGACATCCAATTGCACTCGCACATGACACATATGACATAGACTCCTTTTCAGAGTCTGATGAAGGTGATAACAAAGCTGAAAGTTGAAATGCGCTGCTAGTGGAGTAGATATAAAATTTACCTTCCTCGTGCCAAATCGATCAAGAACTTTCTCGATGTATTACTTTTGAGAGAGAAACCTTTCTCTTCATCTTCTATCCCTGATAATCTCCATACCAAGAATTTTCTTTGAAGCACTGAGATCTTTCATCGCAAATTCTCGGCTTTGTTGAAGTTTCAAAATCTTAACTTCTTCTTTGTTTTTCGAAACAATAAGCATGTCATCAACATAAAAAAGAAGATAAATCCAAGAACTATTATCAAGTGTCTTAAAATAGGCACATCGATCTCACAAACTCTTGTTAAATCCAATGAATGTCATGAATTGATGAAATTGCTTATACCATTGTTTTGGAGATTGTTTCAAGACATAAAGTGATTTATTTAGCTTGCAAACATGACCCTCCTTGCCTTCAATCAAGAATCCTTCAGGCTGATGCATAAAAATCTCTACCTCAAGATAACCATGTAGGAATGCAGTCTTTATATCGAGTTGTTCTAACTCCATGTCGTAGACTACCATCATAGCTATTAGTATGCGAATGGATGTATGTCACACCACTAGAGAGAAGACTTTGTTGAAGTTCACACCTTATTTTTGCACATAACCCTTTGCCACGAGCCTTGTCTTATACCTGAAATCATCCTCTAGTGAAAAACCTTCCTTGACCTTGAAAACTCATTTGTATCCAATGACCTTTTTATGTTTTGAAAAAAGAACTAACTCTCATGTGTCATTTTTAAAGAAGAGACTCAATCTCTTCCTCCATAACAACCCTCCATTACGAGAAGCTGCTAGAATGTTTAGCATCTTCATAACTGGTAGGTTTTCCATTTTCTATATTCAAAGCATATGCAATTACATCCTCAGAACTATTAATCAAATCTTCATACCTCACTGGCGGACGCCTATCCCGTCGTGGCCTATGACCTTCATATTCAGTCAAATATAGCTCTAGCTCCTCATGATAAACTAGCTCCTCCCGTCGGCCTGACTCCTCAATTTGTGTCCTCGACACCTCATTTTTAATCTCACAAAGTGGAATCTCAGTCTCCACCTTATCATGTGGGACATGTGTCCTTTCAACTTGGATCTGCTCTTTAGAATGACAGATTCATAAAATATCACATGTCGAGAGATCACAATTTTTTTGTTTCAGGACACCACATTCTATATCCTTTGACTCTTTCAGCATACCCGAAGAATATGCATTTTCTTGTCCTAGGGTCAATTTTGCTATTTTTTTCAAGTGTATATGTCGGACACTCAAATACTCGTAGCATTCAGTAATCAACAGCTTTCCCCATCCATAACTCCTCGGGAGTCTTTGATCCAATCATCGAAGATGGCAACCTATTAATGAGATAGACAAAAATATTTAGTGCCTCTGCCCAAAACTCATTTGAAAGCCTTGCAGTGATCCTCAAGCACCGCGTCTTCTCCAGCAACGTTCGATTCATCGTTCTGCAACTCCATTCAATTGTGGATCTCTATGTGTTATGTAGTGACGCACGATCCCTTTGACTTTGCAGAACTCCTTGAATACATTAGAAGTGTATTCACCATCATTGTCAGACCTGACAACTTTTACATATCGTCTCATCTATTTTTCCACAATAGCTTTCCAAATTTTGAACTTCTCAAATACGTCAGATTTATTTTTTAAAAAAATAAACCCACATTTTTCATGAGAAATCATCAATAAAAGAGACATAGTATTCAGCTCCTCGGGAAGGAAGGAATATGTGTGACCCCCAAACACCTGTGTGAATATAGTCTAGGATCCATTTTGTATTATGCATTCCGGTACCAAACTTCATTTTATGTTGTTTCCCCAATACGTACTCTTCAGAAAAGTTTAAGTTCTCAAATTTTACACCATCAATCAACTTTCTTTTATGAAGTACTTCTAGATTTCGTTCACTCATATGGGCAAGACGTAAGTGTCATAATCGTGACGAATCTAGATCAGAAGATGTAAATGCAGACATTTTGTGATAGTGTGTCCTTGTAATAGATATAGATTACCAACATTTCTTCCTTTCATCATGATCATTGAACCACAAAGAATCTTCATAGCAGCAACATCAATCACCGTCTTACATATGATTGTGTCCAATGCTTCAAGAGAGAGAAGATTTTTCAAGTCTGAAATATGTCGGACATCCGTCAAAGTTCTTTCAACCCCATCATGCATCACAATTCAAACTATTCCAGTACCAACAATTTTGCATATAGTATCATTTCTCATGAATACAGAGCCTCCATCAAGGGAATGATATGTTGCAAAATAACTCTGATTTGGAGTCATATGATAAGAGCAGCCAGAATCAAGTACCCAAGAATCTAGAATGTCAACTAATGCACATACCAAAAAAACAAAGCCATCACTATGAGATGCCTCGTGTATAATGCTCGCAAAATCTGGAGTTTTCTTCATCTTTTTCTTTGAGTATGAAGCAATCTTTCTTCCAATGTCCTTCTTCTTACAGTAGTTGCAGTGATCTCTTTGGGATTTCTCGACTTTGATCTTGACTTTCCTTTATCGCTCTTCCAATCTCGCTTGTGCGATCGTCCTCTCACGAATAATTCATCGCCATGCCCATTTGATCTATCCGTTTACACCTTTCTACGTAACTCCTCAGAGTGCAGACCCGTTTTAACGTCTTCGATAGAAAGCGTGTCTCGGCTATACATCATACTATTCACGAATTGCCCAAATGATGGAGTAAGTGATCACAAGAAGATCATGACTTGATCATCATCATCATCAATCTTCACATCGATGTTTTTCAAATCCATCACTATTTGGTTTAACTCATCTAAGTGAGTTTTGATGGACGTATCTTCCTTCATCTTGAAAGTGTAGAGTCGTTGCTTTAAATACAACCGATTCGTGAGAGACTTCTTTGAATAGAATGTCTTGAGTTTCTTCCATAATTTTACCCCAATATCCTTTTCGTCGACTTCACGAAGAACTTCATCAACAAAAGAAAGTTGAATAGTATCATGAGCTTTCATTTCTAATTCTTCCTTTGCTTCTGATGTCATATCCTTCAACAATTTCTCCGGCTCGAACACAATCTTTTACGCTCCTTGTTGCTTCAATAGAGCGATCATCTTGATCCTCCACAGGCTGAAGCTATCTCTCCCATTAAATTTCTCCACCATGAAATTTGTCGACGACATCTATGTCCAAGATTAGAATCAAGCTCTAATACCAGTTGTTAGAGTGAAGAATAGAGAAAAGCGAGAGAGATTGAATAAAATAAGAAGAGCACACGAGCATAAATGATCAAGAGAGAAAAGAACACAAGAAATGTTTCTGAATTTGATATCTTACAAATGAATACTTCATCCCTATTTATAGTCATCCATGACCAATATTATATTTACAATCTTATGTCATCGCTGACCTCATTCTACTAATTACATCATTACTGACATCATATTATTTACATCATCGATTACATTTTCCTATAATATACATCATCGATAACATCATCCTCCAATTTATATTATTGATGACATTATTCAATAATTTACATCATTGTTTACATGGTTCAAAAGATTTTGTATCACAAAATCAACATGTCCAACAAGTAATTAATTTGGGATTCTTCTTTCTCGAGTTTTGTTGTTGGTAGTATAAATATGATTTGAGGCTTGAACCTGATTTCTCTTCTATTTTGGCAAGACATTGATAATTTGCTCCATTTGATGGTATTTTTGATGTAATAGAGAGCTTCTTATTTCCTCATAGCTGAAAAGATCAGATAATGGTGTTTAATTAATGGTATTGTGGCTTTAATAAGGGAAGAAACATGCTATTGTTTTGATTTTCTCAATGACATTGATAATACTCCAAGATCTTCTTATATGCTTGTTTCTTCTTATGACTTTGTGGCTTATTGAAAGTGTTGCTTCATAGATTTTTGGGGGCATTACCAATCTTCCTGCTATTCCTTCTATAATAATCACTGATTATATGTTAGATTTTTGTGAACATTATTTTAAATGAAATTGAGTTCTGTGTGATCTACAATGTTTTGTTTAAAAAAATCAATTTCAAACAACTATTATACAAAATAGTTTAAAATAAATAAACCTTATTCGATTAACCACACTCTTCACATAGTTTAAAACAACTATCCTACAATTTCATTTGACCAACAGTTTTTTCATCAACATCAGCTTCTCCAACAAAGGAGCCATAAATAAATAATGTTCAACACCTTCAACTTTGGCCTATTAATTTTCAAAAAGCACCAGATTAACGCTACTACGTACATCACATCAAACTCTCGTAAACAAATAACACTGCACTCGAGCGTTGCAGATGATGACAGACATGTTACCTCACATAAAAGTTTTGGAGGAAAAATCAGAGCATCAATATTTTAATAGCAGTCTTTTTTTTGAAATCACATGATGCATCATTTTAACTCAAATATCACGAAATATTCCCCAGTCAATATATCATCAAGATTATTTTAAATAAATTTTTTGTGCTTGGATGACTCTCATATTGTTCTTATTTGATGCTCTTTATACCGTCATTAATTTATGTAATTTATAAACATATATTGTATATCATATAATTATAAAAAAAACATTGTGTATAACTATACATATTTACAAAAAAATGGATACATTTGAATAAATCTATTTAAATATTAGAATAAGAACATTATAAAATATCTCTAATATATTCCTCCACAATTCGACATTTCAAACTCAAACCGGCATGAACCCAACGTCCGACATCTGCAACCTTGCTCCGCATACTCTATGAACTCGATCACATTGATTATAACTTCAAAATCAGAGAGATTGACAGAACTCAACATGGCAACCGGTCGCCTTTCCTAAAGAAAGGAAAATAGAAGCCACAAACGAAATTGACTACATTAGATTAGCAGTTAAAATCCTTCCATCAAAAGAAAAGACATAGCAAACCATTAATCACAATTAACTCATATCCTACAAATCAGCAGAAATTAACTTGGTTTTCGTCTGATCTTCGTGCAATAAAAAAACGACTAGAACTAGCCTTGGCCAGGCCTTACATTGCGAGTTTATGCATAAAGAACCACGAAGAAGGCCCCGGAACTTAGCACACAAAATATTGTGAGAAATGCAGTAATTATAGCATGAGGATCATCTCTCACTGCCACAAGCACACAAAAATTAATGGTTTTATACAGTATAAGCTTGCTGAATCGTGTCGATGTCAAGGCCTTTGAGCCGCACGACCGACTCCACATGACCTTTCAGCGTGTGAAGCTCTCTCAGCCTGAAGAAAATGCAATGAAGAACAGGAGCAAAGTTGGTTAAGATCTTCTCGCACGATAAATTTGAAAATAACACGAAAAATAATGTTTCTGGCGACTTCATTGTGATCTTCTTCTTAAGATAACAAGATTAGAGATATAGAAACAAATTAGCAGCCACTCTTGAATATAAAGTAACATGTTATGGAGGCGGGACTAGAAAAGGGAGGGAGCGCGGGCGAGTGGAGGATCTAGACACGTTGCCAGGCAGGGACGTCCCCAGCAGGGATTGCTATGCGACGAGGTAGAGCGAGTTATTTCTATTTTGCATATTTAGTTTGGGATAAGTATCTTATTTCCTGTATTTATGAGTTTGCCCCAGATGTTAGGGCTTTAATATATGATTGTATGCTATTGAAAACTGTAGTGTTTGGTTGATTTCAATTAAGCCTAAGGCTTGACCAAGGGGTATTTGTGTTTTCCTCTTCTTTTCCCCTCCCTCCCAATTTCAGTGGCCGGCGCAACGTAACTTTTTTACTTACACGAATTTGTTCATGGGACACGTACAAGTCATCAGCACACCATGAGAGGGTCAAGTCTTACCAAGATAGTCGTACTGAAAGGTGTAATATCTCGCCCCGCTTAAGAATTAAACAAGTGTTTATTATTGTTTTTGTTGGAACCAGTACGGTCTTATATGATTTATACTAAACATTGTATCGTATGGTGTCGCGCACAAGAACTATAACATAATTTGTAGCATTGGATATTGCTTGAAGTCAACCTCACAAACAGCCTTGCTGAATTTGTCAAACCACGCCCGTGGAGACTGTTTGAAACCATAAATAGATTTGCGAAGTAGACAAACACGGGACTCCCTCGTGGTCTCAAACCGGACGGTTGTTGCATATAGACAGTTTCAAGAAGATCGTCATTCAAAAAGGCATTCTTGACATCCAGCTGGTGGAGAGGTCAGTGGTGATGAACAGCTAAAAAGAGCAAGACTCGAACTGTATTTAATTTTGCGACTGGGGAGAACGTTTCCTCATAATCAAGCCCGTACTGTTGAGTAAATCCCCGTGCCACAAGCCGAGCTTTTAAACGATCAACTGTCCCATCCGCGGTATGTTTGACTGTAAAGATCCATTTGCAGCTAATACAACTGTGGCCAGGAGGAGGAGACACAAGATCCCAAGTATGGTTACCCCACAGAGCAGTCATTTCTTCATCCATGGAGGCACGCCACACCGGATGCTGGAGAGCTTCCTGCACAGTGTTAGGTATAGAGAGGATGAGAGAGAGAGAACAAAGGTAAGGAGAGGCGGAGAGAGCCGATGTAGAGAGACATAGTTGGCCATGTGATGTGTTGTCGAGGAGGAGGCCGAATCAACAGGCCGCGAGATTACACCGGTAGAGGGAAGCTGGAGCAGGGCGTCCGGACGAGGAGGACGACGGGTGTATACTTGAATGACAGGAGGTTTGGAGAGGACTGGTGGTGTTGGGGAGACCGGGATGAGAGGAGATGTGGACTGGTGTTGTAGAGGGTAGGGAGAAGTGACAGAAGTGGAGAGGTGACGGGTATGATGGGGCGAGGTAGTGGAGGAGGAAGAAGGGGATCAGAAGGGATGGAGTGATATGGTTGGTCTTCTTGAAAGGAGACATCAATAGACACAACCACCTTACCAGTGCTAGGAGAAAAACAGACATACCCCTTCTGAATGCGGGAGTACCCAACAAACATAGCTTTGGTAGCACGAGGGGCTAGCTTGTCAATGGAAGGACCAAGGTGGTGGACATAACAGGTACACCCAAACACACGAGGTGTGAGAGAGAAGAGAGTTATGGAAGGGTAAAAGAGAGTAATGGGCGCCACAAAGTTGAGTACAGACGAAAGACATGAGATTGATAAGATGACAAACAGTAGAGACGTCAAAGTTCCAGTAGAGGGGAAGAACCTGCATTTGGATCATGAGAGATCGAGGCACATCAAGGAGGTGGCGATTTTTCCGTTCCGCTACGCCATTCTGTTGAGGCGTAGAAGCACACGAAGTGTGATGTATAATACCGAACTCAGCGCACAGGTTGGAGAAGGTGCGACCAGTATATTCGCGAGCATTGTCTGTGCGAAGAGTTTTGACACAGGTAGAAAACTGAGTGCGCGTTTCTGTAAGAAACGCACAGAACGTACTCGTGAGTTCGGTTACGATCACGAAGTAAGTACAACCAGGTAACACGCGAGTAATCATCTATAAGGTAACAAAGTACCGATGACCCAAGACACTAGGAACCTTATAAGGCCCCAGATATCAGAATGCATGAGGGAGAAAGGAGAATCGCTCCGAGTGCATGAAGGAGAAAAGGAGACACGGTGTTTTTTACCGAAGATACAAGACTCACAAAAGAACTCTTGAAGAGAGACAGTAGGAAGATCTTTCTTGAGAATTGCGAGAGGGGCATGCCCAAGATGTCGATGCCAATCAGTGGTGGAGACAAGAGGTGAGAGCAGATGTGAGAGCAGTGGGAGGAACGTCGAGAAGATATAGCCCATTAGACAGTCGCCCTCTACCAAGGATAGTCTGCATCAGTCGATCCCGCACCACAAAGTAAGAGCGTGAGAAAGTAACACAATAATCAAGTTCTTGCGTAAGACGGATAACAGAAAGAAGGTTAAAAAAAGAGCCCGGAACATGAAGAATCGAGGATAAGGAAAGAGAATGAGTGAGGGACAGATTAGCAGCACCAAAAACAAGGAGCGTGTCACCATTGGCCACCGTGATGTGCTTGGGGTAAGCAGTATACAAATATTTGGGCGGCTGCTGCAGAGAGAGATGGTGTGTAGCACCAGAGTCCACAATCCAGTGAGAGCTGTGTGAGAGATGTGATATACCTTCCGAAAAGATCGAGGCCACGGAGCCAGAGGAGGGACGAACTATCTCTTGAAGCCGATGGAGTTGAGCACGTAACACAGCAATCCCAGCAACAGTGGTGGAGGCAGAAGTCATAATTCAGATCAGTGACGAGCTACAGAAACCAGCGGTCAGAACCAGCGGTCAGAACCAGCGGACAGAACAAGCGGACAGAACCAGCGGACAGAACCAGCGGACAGAACCGGCGGACAGAACCAGCGGACAGAACCGGCGGTTAGAACCAACGGACAGAACCGGAGGACAGCGAAGCGAAACGGGGAGGCCGCCCGGTCTCGATGTCAAGACACCAGCAGGTAAGAGCCCGCGACCAAGGGGCGAAGCCCGCCGTGGGTAGAGAAATGTGGTGACGAGAAGAGAAGGCCGCCACGGGAAAAGACAGAAGCCGCGGGAAGCGATCAATGCGGTTTGTAGAAACAGGCCCCACCCAAGCGGAGGCAGAGCAGTTAAAAGGAGCAGAGAAGGCGAGCGAAGAGAAGAGGTCGCCGAGACTTGGCGAAGAAGAACCCGCAAACGGAAGAGCAGGGAGAGCTCTTACACGACAAGTTCGCGTGATTTCAAAAGTGGTCGCAGCGGGTAGTCACTGCAACAAGAGCAGCGGTGAGAGGACTAGGCCGCCAAGAGAGCAAGAGGGGTCGACGGGGAAGACAGGATCAGCAGCAGGCGGCGCACAGTTTGCGAGTGTAAGCCCCGAAGCCGCCGTCTCGTGCAAAGCCCAGCGGTTTAGGGAGACCGCCGATTAACCGACCACGTTGCTTAGGCGGATTAAAACGGTGAAGAGGCGGGGTGGGAAAGATGCGCGAGTCGAAGATGTGCAGTACCAGGAGGAATTGATGGGCGGAATAATGGAAGTGGGAGGAATAAGTGAAGGTAAGGAAAAGTACATAGAAAGAGGAGGGGGAGGAG